>CAUYQU010024611.1:0-17599 GCA_963574635.1 Cheracebus regulus | reverse complement strand
GTGAGTGGGTGGGTGGGTGGGTGGATGGAGACTGGGCTGGGTCACAGTAGATGCCCGATACAGGTCAATGCAGTACCTGGGAGGGTGGGTGGGTGAGTGGGTGGGTGGGTGGGTGGATGGAGACTGGGCTGGGTCACAGTAGATGCCCGATACAGGTCAATGCAGTACCTGGGAGGGTGGGTGGGTGGGTGGATGGACAGAGACTGGGCTGGGTCACAATAGATGCCTGATACAGGTCAATGCAGTACCTGGGAGGGTGAGTGGGAGGGTGGGTGATGCTTTGACTTTAATGAGAGATTCATTATTTTTTTTAAATATAGGCTAATATTTTGGCACAAAATAGCGTCAAAATGCGTAATCTTGAATTGGATGTTGAACAGGTTGGAGGGGGCTGCCAGGTTGTGTGACTGAGCGTCTCTGGGCTCTCGGACTGCAGTCTCTGCTTCTCACTAAAGGGTCACCATGAGCTGTGGACAGAGCTCCTCACAGAGAAGCAAGTATTTGTTTTTAGAATGGACGGGAAAGGGGGAAGAGAGTAGAAAATGAAAATGATTTCTCATCGCCTTGTTTCATGATAATAGTGATAATTTATTAAGCACTTACAGTATGCTGGGCACATGCCTCACTTGTCACCGTTTTACAGATAAGGAAACCGAGGCGGGAAGAAATTAGAGAACATGTCCAAGGCCACAGACTGTGGGCGCCGGGGCAGGACTCAGGGAGCGCCGTCAGCCTTTCCTCGCGGGAGTCCAGCCCGGCAATGCCCAGGGCAGAGCAGCGCGAGATGGATGATAGGACTGATGGGAACTTTAAATATGTCCGTGGAAACCAAGGTCCCAGCCGCCCTGATGGAAAGAGGAATGTGGGCAACGCCTTCCAGATTCTAGAATAATCTGGCCTGAGGAAGCGGGCAGGCAGCTGCAGCCCACCGCAGAGCGGCCCCGGGGGCTCCGTGCTGACAGCTGCACGCCGAGCCTGGCCACACAGGGTGCTCTGGCTTTGCCACCGTGCGTGGCGGCCTTTTGGCTCACGCTGCCATTTCTTCCTCCCTTCCTGCCCACCGCAGAGCCTCGGTGTCCGAGGCGTGGATGCCTGCGAGGTCCGCGAGCTCCACGTCCCCAGCGGCTCTCTGTCGACATAAGCAGGCAGCTCGCGTGGTTGAGCGTGGCGCTCGCTGCCTTGGGACGTCCCGGGCACGGCCGGACTGCTCACCGTGGTGGGAAGGAGGCCTCGCCGCGCCGTGGCGTTCGGCAGACGTGGCTAGCCGTGGAATGTCTCCTTCAGAGCAGGTGCTTGGCCTCTGTGTGGGTTTGAGAGGGAAGCAAGCATCATTTTGCAAAGTTCAGGGTGTGTCAACGCGCCTCTCTCTGTGTTACGCATGACTTGCCAGTGTTCACAGTGCCGGTGTTTGCGGTGAGAAACGCAGACCGCAGCCTCTTCCCCTTGAGGTGGGGGAGACGCGCCAGCTGCCCCGAGGGGGAGGCGAGCGCCCCGTCCCAGATGCGAGCTGACGTCGGCTTTCTGCCTTTGCTCTTTGCAGTCTCGCTGTTGGGCCCAGGCTGGAGCGTAGTGGCGCAATCTTGCTGCTCATGCAGCCTCCACCTCTCAGGTGCAAGCGGTTCTCCTGGCTCAGTCGCTTGAGTAGCTGGGACTACAGTGCCCTCCACCACGCCCGGCTGATTTTTTGTGTTTTTAGTAGAGATGGGGTTTCACCATGTTGCCCAGGCTGGTCTCACACTCCTGGGCTGAAGCAGTCTGCCCGTCTCGGCCTCCAAAGCGCTGAGTTTGCAGGTGTGAGCCGCCGTGCCTGGCCTGAGGTCTGCTTTCCCTTTCTTTTGACATTTTCCTGCTAGTGACACTGTAGCCACTCTGAGTGGAATACCCAGCCTGTGCACATCATTTTCATAAACGTTAGCGGGCTCAGAAAAGTTTATTTGCGGATCAACATGGCAAAACATGATTCATTTTCACTGGATATCCCAAATTTGAGGACATTTAACCGTTTTTTTGAGAAGTCACAGAATTTTTATTCTGTCACCATTGGTCAAAATATCACAACCAGCTTTTCAGCCCCCTTCAGAGACACACGGTCTTGCAGAAGAATGGTTAGTGGAGTTCCACTCCAAACGTCCCCCACAGGGACCACCGTACCTTCCCGGGAGCTGCAGTGCGGTCGCCGGGGGACAGCTGCCCTGGGGAGCTCTGGCCGCTGGGTGGCGGGGGACGGGGACAACGGCCGCTTCCCCTGGGAGCTCAGGAAGGTGGCGTCTGCAGACGCAGGTGGAGGCCTCTAGTCCCTGCGGGGCCTGCTGTGCCGAGCTACTGTGTGGAGAGTCTTCTTGTCTTTTTTGGGAGGGATCTTTGGACTTGGAAGTGGATGGCTGTGTCACACTGGGAGGCCCTACCACTCCCTGTGAGTTGTGATGTCGGAAATGATGGACTTTGCCCCAGAGGAGGCCTCCGGTCAGGTGGGTACTCCTGGGGCCTCCTGTTCTGCTCCCCTGACAAGGAGGCCGCTGGACAGCCGAGCCTGTGTCCACTGGTTCATGTCCGCAGAAAGGACCTTTTCTTAGGAACCACCACTCTGTTCCCCTCCCTATCTCCTTCCCTCGGATGAAATTCCAGCGTGGGGACTGGTGCCCACTGAGAGCTGTGGCCAGGCTGGCGCTGACCCATCTGGGCCAGTGCCAGGCGTGTGGGGGACTGTCCCTCGCCTTCCAAGCGTGGAGGACGCAAACCTATGGGAACGGCTGTGCCCAGTGCCCAGGGCCCTTCAGGTCTCCCTGCAGCTGTGCAGCTCAGGACTCGGGGTGCTTCCTGCCGGTTCTCTGGGGCTGTAGGAACTCATGGGGCAGACGCTGGGTTTACTGGACTCTGCCTGGTGGAGCCCAGGACCCTTCAGAACTCAGGCTCCTGCAGACACAGCTCTGTCTCCCCAGCTCACACTTCCTCATTTCCATGTTCTTTGGGATGAGTGAGCCCTTTGTTGCCAACATTGGACCTGTGGACGTGGGCGAGCAAGATAATACGTTGCCGCGATCATAATCGCTGGGAAAGAAAAGGATCGGGGTGGGAGGAGCCTGCAGTGAATGAAACAAAAAGGTTGTGCTGGGCCTGTGGCCCGGTGACTCAGTTGTGGGGCCGAGATGGTTCTTCTGATTCTGAAAGCTGCAATGAGCGGCACAGTTTCAAAACAGCACCGACGGCTGTGATAGGCACGCACCCTGAAGTCCGAGCACATCTGTTATCTTCTCTGTGAACAACGGGAGCCTGTCGGCGTGGAAGGAGCTGGGGCACTGGTGCTGTTGACCGGGGGCTGTCCAGCCCTTCGGCCCTCGTCACCTGCAGACAGGAGGGCAGGGAAGGCGGGCTTTGCTGTGGTTTTAGGCGTGTTTTTCTTTGTAAGAAAGTGAGACGTATTTTCCCGAGTTTGCTGCTGGAAGTTACCTTTGAAGGCAGTGACCATCACTGAAAGCTTGGTGAGGGCCGACGTGTGGGGGTTGGTGGGCTCTGGGGAGATTTCTCCCCCGGAGAAGGGAGGCTGGCCTTCGCCTCCAAGGCTCAAGGCTGATGACAAAACGGAAGTGTGAGCAGCCTCCGTGCTGGCCCCGCAGTTCCCTTCTTCTGTTTTGAACGGCAGGTTTTACTGTGATGTAGGATGGCGAGACCCAGAGACCTGGGTACAGCTGCCATTGAAACAACAGTCTGTCACTTACAGATTTCGAGACCCAGGCCACGTCACAGGTCCCTACAGGGACGCACCAGGGTCAGTCAGGAGGCTGGGGGAGGGCAAGGCAGGGTCACCAGGCCCAGGACTGCCCAGTTTGAATAGTTCCAGCTGCTCTGGGGCCAGGGGCTGCCTGCGTCTGGTCCCTGCCCCAGGGTGACTAGGACAATGGACAGTGGCCTGGGGTATGAGCCCACAGAGGCGGTGGCGGGCGTGGGCTCTGGCTGGCAGGGTTTGCACGTGGAAAGCCTGCGTGCGCTGAGGGAGTGTTCACTATCTGGAATTGGCTATTTGTGGGAGGGACAGCCCCCCAGGCTCCGCAGGCGCAGATGTCAGAGCATCAGAAATGTGGGGTGAACATAGACACTGAAGAAGACACCACTGTGTGCGGAACTATTCGGAGCTTCAGTGTTGGCCACAGCAGGGGCCTGGGCCACCTCAGCAAGGAACGCTGGTGGCAGTGCACATCCAGCATGCTCTGGTCAGAATGCCCTGTCTGTCACACATTCTGTGTACAGACTGACTTTAAAGGACGCTGTCCGCTTCCTGCCATGCTGAGCTACACATAATGCTGTCTCAGAAATGCCTGTCGTGGACGCTCAGGCCTTTAAATCAGAGGGTCTTAGTCATCAACAGGAAGTCTGGAGTGGCGCTGACGGGACTCAGGTTTTCAAATGGGAAAATCAGAGGGCTGTGGCTGTGACCCTTCCTATGCAGGAGACCCTGGTGGGAGGTGGGACGCAGTGCAGACTGTTCAGAAATGAAGCAAAACTCTTCAAAAAAAGTGTCCTGACAGCAGTGCAGCAAGATGCCCCCTGAAGAACGCACTGCAGTTAACAGGTAAAAGAGACTGCACTAAACATTTCACTCAGAGCACCCGCCACAGGCTTCCAGCCCTGGCGTTTGGAAAGTCATGTGAGTCCAGATGGCCCCAGAAACCAACTCCTGTCCTGCGCATGCAGTGACTGGGCGCATGAGGACCGGGTGCGTGAGGACCGGGTGCCAGCCCACTGCCTCGACGTGGACTAGACAGCCTGAGCTGCAGAGAGAGACAGGACTGCGGCCGGGGAAGGGATGCCACAGCAGTACCATCGTCCAGCCCTGCGCAGACACTGCCGGCGGCGTCCCAGGCCCGCGGAGGCGTGTGCCGGCCATACCCGGGCCCGCGGAGGCATTTGCCGGCTGTACCCCGGGCCCGCAGAGGCATTTGCAGGGACTCCTAGGTCCATGTCCTCCTAGTTGCACTCGTCCTTGCAGCAGGAGTGGGCTTTGAAGGTTCTCCAGAGACCGCAGGCTTCCCCTTGTGCTGTGTTTTCAGCATGAAGGCTCATCTGCAGGTGACCTCACTGGCTGTGGCGTTCAGAGCTTTCTTACCTGTTGGTGGAGAAGAAGGGAGAAAGGACATTGGGAGTAAAATGTGTGGCTCCAGTTTAGCTCCAGAATAAGAAAATTGGAAAAAAAAACACAAACAACTAAAATGCCAACATTTTTTAATTTGTAAAAAGCAGAAATAATTCCTACCACTTCTAGTGTGGACGGTTGTGCCAAGATCCATCTAGGGTGGGGGTCACCCTGGGCCTGCTGTAGGGTGGAGGGTTGTGGTGAGACCCTCTAGGGTGAGGGTCACCCTGGGACTGCTGTAGGGTGGAAGGTCGTGGTGAGACCCCAGTGAGGTCCAGGACATTCTGTGTCCCCTCTGAATCACTCTGCTGCTGTCGTTCAGGAAGGTAGAGACGTGACCAGGAACTGTCTTACATAAACCTTTATGAGGAAGAGAGATTTCAACACTGAACACTTAGGAAAGTCAAGAAATGGGCCTATCAACCGTATTTAGAGCAAGGTCTTTATTGCTGCTTTTGAGGTGGAGTATACCCACGGAGAGATGCAGGTGGACATGACGGTGCATTGGATACGTGTGTACCTGGAACCAGTGGGCCACGCTGCTTGTCACACCCAGGGGGACACACAGTACATGGAACATGTGTGTACCTGAACCAGTGGGCCACGCTGCACGGCACACCCAGGGGGACACACAGTATGTCGGACACATGTATACCTGGAACCAGTGGGCCACGCTGCACGGCACACCCGGGGAACACACGGTACATCGGACACATGTGTACCTGGAACCAGTGGGCCACGCTGCACGGCACACCCGGGGGACACACGGTACGTCGGACACGTGTGTACCTGGAACCAGTGGGCCACGCTCCACGGCACACCCTCCACACCCCAAGCTTCCTCCTGCCCCAGCCCCACCTGCAGGCAGCCGTGGCTCTGGTTTCCTGTCCTCGGACTCCGTCTTCTGTTAAGAGGATTCTGTGGATTCTCTGCTGACCAGCTGCTCTCATGCAGCGTGACTGGTTCCACTTCTGTTCTTTGTTTTTCTCGTCTCTGTGGTTCCTTCCGGGTCAGTGCTTGTGTGGATGTGACCTCATCGCTCTCCTGTTGCTGGGCACATGGACTTCAGGCTCTGTGTGTGGAGCTGTTAGGAGTCAGGCTACTACCCACAGTCTCATGTGATGTTTTGTGGTCATGGGTTTTCACTTCTCTTTGTAAATACCTACAAGTACAATTTCTGGGTAACAGGGAAGATGCCTTTTTGGAAAAGACTTTCCCTTCTGCACTGAAACGCCCTGGCACCTTTGTGGGAAACACCCTCCTTGGAGCTGTCACTGGGCCACTTCCTGGGAGCGGTGAGGAGGCTCCAGGTCCTCCGGCCTCTCGTGACATCCAGTTCACACCTGCAGCTGTTTTATGAACTCCACCTGAAGGTGGTAATAATTTTTCCTTGCTAACAATCAGTTGTTTTTTAGATAAAGTAAGAGGAGAAAGAAGGCAGTCTTCTCTGTTTATCCGCATATTTACCCTTTCAGGAGCGTTTTGGCTTCTCTGCAGTTCTGGGCTTCTGTCTGTTTCTCTTCAGCCTTGGTTCCTCCCAGCATTTGCTGTGGTGCCAGTCCACTGGGACTCACTGTCTCAGCTTTGTTCGCACACGTGATATGAAAATGTCTTTCCTTCACCCTCTCGTGTGAAGGATATTGTCACTGGATATAGACTCCTGGATTGAATGATCTTTGTTTCAACCCTTCAAATGTGGCATTCATGATCTATAACTTCATATGCCTGACGACACACTTTGTATCCAACAGGTCGTTCTTACAGGACATGCGGTGTGTCTGGCAGCCTCTGCGCTCCTGGGACTCTTTCCATTCCTGTGTGGAGTGTCTCCTGCCTGCCCTCACCCTGGCTGCTTTCCAGGGATCTTCTCCACCTCTGACTTTCAGCAGCTTGGCTGAAGTCACAGCGTGGTTCTTGCATTTTATTATCTTGGCACTCAGTGACTGCCTTGAGTCCCTAAGTGAATACCACGGGTTACTGAGGTTCGGTGTAGCGTCTCCCATTCCGTGATGAAGATCCAGTGACAATCACTTGTATGATCTGTCTTCAGATTCACAGACCAACCTGCTGTTCAGTCCATCCGTAAGGTTTTAAATTTCAGACACTCCTCTTCACTGACAGAATGTGTGCTGGATTCTGTTGTAATCCCCACTGCGCTGCTGAGTCAGGGTGCACCTGTCAGGCCACCGCTCTGCTGAGTCAGGGTGCACCCATCACACCTCGAATGGCCTCACCTCCTCGCTCTGATCAGCCTTGGCCCTATTCTTGGTTTCAGGTTCTGTTCTTCTGCCTCCTCCAGCGTCTGTTCTGCTGGTGTGGAAGCGGCGGCCCAGTCCCTCCCACTACCTTGGAGGGGCTTTTCCGGCAGCTGCTGCATTCTTGGACAAGGCTCTGTGGCTATGTCCAGATTTAATTAGAGTTGGTCCATGCTGGTGGCTTTTCCTCTGAAGACATGGCCTCCGTGTTTTCACTTGCATGTGAGAGGGGCTCCGCCATGTGTCTGCACGGCAGGCAGGACGCCTGTCCCCGCACCTTGCCCAGCGCTCAGCCTGGGGTGCCACTGTGGCCCTGTGTGCAGGACACCCTCTGCAAAGACCCTGACCAAGTGCTCCGTCCCCCCATTCCAGCCGCCTCACCAGCCCCACCTTTGACCCCGGCCTCAGCTGGGGGGACTGTTTCACCCCTGCCCTCAAACCTGTTCAGAAACTGTGAGTCGTGATGTGGGTAAGTGCAGGGCCCCTTCCCCATGTTTGCTCGGTGATCCCCGCTGCTCTGTGTGAGATGGCTGAGCTGCGTGGGAACCAAGGGCCTGGGCTCCCTTTCCCCAGCGCCCCTGCCTCCGCAGCCACTGTCCAGGGTCCCCTGGGGTGCCGGCCCCCATCTTCCTGGGCACTCACTGAGACCGAGCACTGGGGAGGAGCACCTAGGTCAGGCACCCCCAGGAAAGAATTTCTGTTGCATGTTCTCTGATTATCAAAGTAAAACATTGTCATTATCAAGTGAACAAACAAGCAAAACATGGACAAACTGTACAGAGAGGGCCGAGCAGAGGGGGCCCGCGGCTGGGAAGGGGGCGCCTGCCGTCAGGCAGGAGGGTTCCCACGGCTGGGCAGGAGGGGCCCGCCGCTGAGCCTGGTATATGTGGGATGTAACCAGAGGTCCCCCCCCCACCTTCCTCACAGCGAGGGGCCTGGTCGTCATCTGCGCTTTTGGGAGGGGTGAGGACATGCCGAGTGTCCGGGTAGTGGGGTCTCAGGAACGAGGGTGGAGGGCAAGGAGCTTCCCACCCTTGTCACACTCAGCCTAGATTTTAAGGGTCTTTTTGGAAAATGGCGTCTTTGGATGTAGCATATTTCCACTATGTTTAATCAGCGCCGTCTTCACTGTCACAGGAGGGTCTGCCTGACATCCTCATCTTCTCCTGTTTCTGCCCATGTGGCACCGGGGACGTCTTTGCCATGACTAGAGGCAGAGGCTTGCTCTAGGGGCTCGGGATGAGCCATCTGCTGTGGGTCCCAAGCTCCTCCCACCCCTGCATTCCTAAACCCCACCAGAGCAGAGGGTCCACTGCTTCCCAAGCCGCTGTCATCTCTGTAATCTCGCTGTTAGCTAGACTTCCAGCAGAGGCTTGAAGGGCTGGCTTTGGAAAAGGACCTGCATCTGGCCTCCTGAGTTTCCTGTTCACTTGCAAATGCATCCTCAGGTACAGCACGTGGCATTTGGGGCCACCATGTCATACTCAGGACATGTTTCTCTACTCACCATAGCAGGAGAAAGTGTGGGAATAACGATGGCCACCCACGTCGTTGCCACTCTTCTGTACTGGGCAGGGTGTGCCGGGCAGGTGTCCCGGGCAGGGTGTGCTGAGCAGTTGTGTCAGGCAGGGTGTGTCGGGCAGGGAGTGTTGGGCAGGTGTGCCGGGCAGGGTGTATTGGGCAGGTGTGTCAGGCAGGTGTGTGCCAGGCAGGGTGTGTTGGACAGGGGTGTTGGGTGGGGTGTGTCGGGCAGGTGTGTGCCAGGCAGGGTGTGCTGGGCAGGGTGTGTCGGGAAGATGATGCCAGGCAGGGTGTGCCAGGCAGGGTGTGTCGGGCAGGCGTGTGCCAGGCAGGGTGTGTCGGGCAGGTGTGTGCCAGGCAGGGTGTGTCGGGCAGATGTGTGCCGGGCAGGGTGTGTCAGGCAGGTGTGTGCCGGGCAGGTGTGTGCCGGGCAGGGTGTGTCGGGAAGGTGGTGCCAGGCAGGGCACTGTCCTTGCCACGCATTGCTTTTCTTTCTGCCAAGTGAGCAGGACACAGCTCATCTCATCCTTCTGTAATCTGGAGGACATGGTGAAGTTGTCCAGCCTGTCTCTCTGACTGGCTTGGTCACTCCAGTTGTTGATGTCCTTGTGTTTGTGTGTGTGCCCCTAGGAGCACGGATTCAGACCCTCCTGAAGGACC
Organism: Cheracebus regulus; assembly: GCA_963574635.1. Classification (NCBI taxonomy): domain Eukaryota; kingdom Metazoa; phylum Chordata; class Mammalia; order Primates; family Pitheciidae; genus Cheracebus; species Cheracebus regulus. The sequence goes on along the minus strand of CAUYQU010024611.1, from coordinate 8,035 downwards.
TGCGGAGGCCGCCGGCTGAGGCGGGGGGCCTGAGTGCCCTGGAGCTGGACGGCATGGCTGAGCTGATGGCTGGCCTGATGCAAGGCGGGGACCACAGAGGACCTGGAGACGGCCCTGGGAGAATGGCCCTGGGGGAGTCTGGAGAACAGATGGATGGCCCCAAGGCTGCCCTCCATGGAGACAGCTTTCCAGGTGACTCCAGCATCCTGGGTGCCCAAGCCAGGGGCGCTGTGGGGAGGGGAGGCCTCAGAGCTGTGGAGAGACCCCTCAGGGCTGACAGAGACCCCTTGGGGCTGTGGAGAGACCCCCTCAGGACTGACACAGATCCCTCGAGGCTGTGCAGAGACCCCTCAGGGCTGACAGAGACCCCTCAGGGCTGTGCAGAGACCCCTCAGGGCCCCTAAGGGCTGTGAAGAGACCCCTCGGGGCTGTGGAGAAACCCCTCAGGGCTGACAGAGACCCCTCAGGGCTGTGCAGAGACTGCAGGCTCACCAGGTGCACCGTGGGCTTTCTGCTGTGGAGATGGGGATCTGTATTGATGATTTTGATCTCTTTGAACTTTTGCCTCTAAAAGCTTTCTTAACAGACTAAGCCTACCAGAGCAATTATGTTGAATGGCAAACTGCTCTCTGCGAGGAGGTTTCGCTTCTCTGTACTGAGGCTCAGCGTCAGGGAAACAGGTGTGATGGCAAGTGTGGTGTTCGGACTGTGTACAGTGAATATTGTCAAATATTTGAATAGCGGAGTGAGAGGGGATCATTCAAACGTCTGCTTGGGGCGTGCACTGGCCCTCTGAGGCCACTGGGGAAGTGGAGAGCAGCCCCCCAGCACCTCAACCCAGGCAGACATCCGAGACCTGCCGAGGCCCGTGGGCAGCTGGGACATCTGCAGCCCGATTGCCTCTCCCAGCATGGAGCTGCAAGAAAGCACCTCGCTCAGCTCCCCACCCGTGGCAGGCCCACGAGCATGTGCCGAAAACCAAATGACAGATGCGCCACTCTCTCCATCTGCACGGGTGCAGAGGAGGGTGTGCTGGAAGCAGGAAGGCCGCCTTGGCTGATGGCAGGGCGCAGGGGAAGGGTGGGAGGGCGCAGGGGAGGGGTGGGACTGCACCCTGGGGGGGCCTGTGTTAGGTGGCCGCCCAGTGGTTGAAGGCATCGGGACCCTCACTAGGGATAGGAAGGATGTAGGAAGCCCTGGTGTGTGTGCTGTCCCAGGGGCGACGGTTCAGGTGCCACGAGTCACGCACCTCTGGCCATTGCAAGTAGGATATTCATTTGTTTATTATTTTACTTATTTATTTTTTTGAGATGGAGTCGCACTCTGTCGCCAGACTGGAGTGCAATGGCTTGATCTCAGCTCACTGCAACCTCTGCGTTCTGGGTTCAAGGGATTCTCATGCCTCAGCCTCCCAAGTAGCTGGGATCACAGGCCTGTGCCACCATGCCCAGCTACTTTTTTGTAACTTTAGTAGAGTTTGGATTTCATCATGTTGGCCAGGCTGGTCTCCAACTCCTGACCTCAAGTGATCCACCCACCTCGGCCTCCCAAAGTGCTGGGATTACAGGTGTGAGCCGTGGCGCCCAGCCAGGATATTTATGTAGACAGAAATGTTGACCACAGTGAAATCACCTAAGTCAGTGGGCCCTGAAGCCGTCTTAATTGTGAGAAGGTTTCAGTGAAGGCTTCACTCTGCCTTCACCACGTGAGCTGCTGCTGGGTACGAGCTGACACCGACAATGAGTGGAGACCCACAGAGTCGGGCAAGGCCGTCGCAGCTGCCTTAGCCTGTCAGTCCCCTCCTCCTTCATGAAGTTTGTCGATGCCATTTTATGTTATAGACAGGAAAGTTTGGCTCTCGGATAGGACGTCTGCCAGCGTCATCACACCTCGCCTTTTGCCTGGAGGGGTCTGCACGGTCGCCCTTTTCACGGGGCCTGCGATGACTCTCGATGAGGGCTTTGGTAACACTGGTGTCTTTTACAGATGACAGAGTGCAGGACGATGACAGACTGTACCAAGAGGTAAGGTGACATCTCTGGTGTTTGTTTCATGTTAATGTGGAAGTTGGTAACTTTTTTGTTCATGGTGTGGGGACACTTATGAAATACAAAAGTTTTTTTCCCCCAAAAATTTATGGAGAAACCCCTCATTATCTCCAAACCAAAAAGCAGTGGAAAGAGAACATACAAAAGTATGTATATTTGGATATGTAATAATATCCCTTTTCAGATTATGACCTAATTTATCCACTGTAGAAATGTGAAAATCATGTGAATGCAAAGAAGAAAATTAGTATTTCCCGGAATTTCCCAGCCAGGGCCATCACGTGGCAGGCTGTGCCCGTCTCCCACGCCTGCCGAATCCTGAGGGGTTCAGCATGCTCACACCTGGCTGTCCCGTGTGGCACCGCTGGCCACCTGTGGCTGGTTAACCCTCTTCTAAATGGATTAAAATTAGGCGAATAAAAGATGCACTGCCTCTGCAGCACTGGGCACAGCCCAGCCGCCCATTAGTCACGTGTGGCCAAGGCACCGGATGCCGCAGGCAGAGGACGCGCCGCCATCCCAGAGCCCCTGTGGGCACCGCTGCTCTGAGGCAGCCAGAGGAAGGGCCCGGTGGCAAGCAATGTCCACGCGCTACTTGCTGGCCTTCCCTGTTAAGTCTGTTCACCTTAGTCCCCCACTTAGAGAACCTTTGGTCATTAATACGAGGCTGAAGGGTGAAGACCTGTCCTCGGCATCAGCAGTGACCTCGAAAGAGGAGCTTCGGCTGGTCCCTCTCCTCAGATTCTTAGTGGGTTGCGGTTCCGTCCTGTTAGCGAGGACTGAAGGAAGCCTCCACGGTTCTTGTTTTGAATATCCATCAGAAATGATGGGACCTGCCCTCTGAGCTGTGGGGCGCGAAGTGGAGCTGAGAAACACATTTCCTCACTTAGGGAGAGGGAGAGACCCAGCCCACCCACCCAACGGGCAGGAGCGCCCCTCAGGCTGCCGCTAGCCGGAGACCCCTGACTTTAGACGGCAGCTCCTCCATCCTCCGTGCGTGGAACTTTGAGTCCTCTGTTGTTCGGGTATATTTTCAAACAGTTCTGTTTTTCAAAAGGGTATGTGAGTGTCGTATTTTCTGAGTTCTTATTTAAAAACATCTTTCTTTTTCTCCTCACATGAAACACAATTGAAGTGAGAATATTAGAATATTATGCCTTTTCCTGGCTCTGTCTGGTGACATCAACCCTACGTTCTGTTGTCACTGAGGATCCCATTTGAGCAATGTTTTTATCACACGACTATTTTGTTTAAATTTTCAAAAATACAAAGGGAAAAGTTGTCATTGGTAGCCAAAATGAGAACAATTGCCTTTATAGTCCTTCCTTAATTTTCATAAAAGTGTTTTTTGGCAAAGTGAGTCATAAAACAAATCAGATTTTCCTGTTTCCGTCTAATAAAATATTGAAGATGTGATTTCGTGGTTGGAAAAAACCCTGCCAAGTGGGCCTAAGACCTCTGCCATCCCGTGTGCCAGAAGGCGTCCGCGGGCTGCCTAGCACGTGCCCGCAGCGGGAGCAGCCCCGTCTTAGGAAGCCGCGTGGGGTGCCTGGGAGGGCAGTGCGGCCCGGGGTGGAGAGCACGTCTTTGACATCCCTTAGACCTGAGTTCTAATTCTGGATCTGATCATCACGACCTTTGCGATCTGGTACAAATAATTTAATATTTAGCCTCTGTAAACCCCAGGGTCTATACATTGAAGGCAGAACTCACCCTTTATTTATGGGGTGGGAGTAGGAATTGAATGAGACAACCCTCAGGAAGCAGGTCCGTATCTGAGGCATCGTCAGCAGAGGTGCTGAAGGGCTCCCAGCGATGTCTCGTCCAGGAAAAGGGGACCCGGCGGGGACAGCGTTGCCCACATGGGGACCACAGATCCCCCAGATATCGCTGGACTCAATTTCACATCCCTGTGACGTGCCCACTCGTGGGTGAATCCCTTTGTGCCTCCATTTCCCCTTCTGTGAACTGGGGTTACCGAGGGTTCCTCACTCATAGGCTTACATGAGGACCCAGTATGTTCGTGCATATAACACATTTAGTACAGAGCTCGTTCAGTGCAGATTTATTGTTGTTATTATGAAGTGTCCATTGCTTCTAGAGGGCTGGGGTGGGATCTTGGTATCACACAGTTTATTTTTTAAAATATCGATGCCATAGACCTATACAGACTCTACAAAGTCTGATTCTTCAGAGAGGTGTGTGCGTGTGCAGGTGTGTGCATGTGTGTGCAAGGGAGTGGCGGGGAGGTGAGAACACCACGTGATTCTTCAGAGAGGTGTGTGCGTGTGCATGTGTGTGCGAGGGAGTGGCCGGGGGGTGAGAACACCACGTGATTCTTCAGAGGTGTGTGCGTGTGCGTGTGTGTGCGAGGGAGTGGCCGGGGGGTGAGAACACCACGTGATTCTTCAGAGAGGTGTGTGCGTGTGCATGTGTGTGTGAGGGAGTGGCAGGGGTTGAGAACACCACGTGATTCTTCAGAGAGGTGTGTGCGTGTGCGTGTGTGTGTGAGGGAGTGGCGGGGGGGTGAGAACACCACGTGATTCTTCAGAGAGGTGTGTGCGTGTGCGTGTGTGTGTGAGGGAGTGGGGGGAGGTGAGAACACCACGTGATTCTTCAGAGAGGTGTGTGCATGTGCATGTGTGTGTGAGGGAGTGGCGGAGGGCTGAGAACACTACGTGAGTGATTCGGACACTCAGGGCCCTCATGCGCCGCGCTCACCTAGACATTGTTCTAAATCTAGACTGCACACACTTCGCCTCCTCCTCCCTCCTTTTAGACTGCCCATGTTGTCCCCATGGGGGACTGTGTCCTGGGCAGCTGGGGATTGCATGCGTCACATCAGCATTCGTCTTGCAAACTTCCCCTCACGGAATGTCCTCTCTGCCAGGTCCATCGTCTGAGTGCCACGCTTGGGGACCTCCTGCAGGAGCACGGGTCTCAACTCTCACCTGGAGCCCTCCCCTTTGCAAAGCCCCTCAAAATGGAGAGGAAGGAATCAGAGCGCCCTGAGGCTTCCCTGTCTTCAGAAGAGGAGACTGCTGGAGTGGAGAACATCAAGAGCCTGACGTACTCCAAAGACCTGCTGGGGCGGCAGCCGCATTCGCAGCCCGGGGCCGGCGGGTTTGCGGAGCTCCAAAGGCTGATGCCCGGGCCTCCGAAGGCGGAGCAGAGGCTTCCAGCGGGTGCTCGGGGGGCGCTCGGTGATGGCCTGCAGTTGGAGGTCAAGCCTTCCGAGGAAGAGGCGCGGGGCTACATCGTGACTGACAGAGAGTGAGTAGCAGCCCGGCTCAGGTCCTGTGCTCAGAGGGAGGGCTCACGTCCCAGGGGCTGGAGGTGGGGTGCCTCCTCGCTATGAGGGAAGCTCATGCTTTTAAGTGTCTTTAACTGAATCATGGGTGCAGGCATCCCCGGAGTCTTGGGTGCGGAAGGTGGCCAGGCACCTGGCCGGTGGCTCCTCCGGGTGCTTCTGAGCTGGGCTCCGGAGCTTGAGGGCCGTTCTCTGAAGTTCAAACAAAACCAAACCAAGCAACTCCCTTCCTGGGTTCTTGGTCCTGATGGGTCACCTGCAGGCAGTGCCTCCCTGCAGGTCAGAATCACCTTTTGCGGGGACCAGGCAATGTGGCAGCTCAGGGCAGGCATGGCTACGGCAGGGCCTGGGCACGGCTGGCTCTCCCAGCATGCCCTGTGCAGGAATGCGGGACGGGACGGGACCCCGAAACGGCTCCACGTCAGACTCCTGCCTGTTAGGAAGGACTCCAGGCACTTTATCTGTGTCCTGGTGTGGGCGCCCTTCAGAGGAAGCGGAGGCCTCACAGCAGCGCTCTTTCCGCCTCGTGTCGACCTGAACTTAACAAGGCTCGGAATTCAGGCAGCACTGGCCCAGCAAGGTGCAAGTAGTTGGCCCGTTCTCAGATCACCCTGTTAATGAATCTGACATTTCATGCCTTGCTTTGTACAAGTTTTGTGTTTTCTTCAAGTGATGGAAGCTGCGTTTCAAAGGAAAGGATGTGTCTGGCTGGCTGTACACACACCCACGTGTGTGTGTGTGTGTGTGTGTATATATGTGTGTGTGTTGGATAGATTGTGTGTGTCCGTGCATATGTATATGGTGTGTATGTTGGGTAGATGTGTGTGTGTGTCTGTGCATATGTATGTGAGTGTGTATGTTGGGTATATGAGTGTGTTGGGTAGATGTGTGTGTGTCTGTGCATATGTATATGAGTGTGTATGTCGGGTATATGAGTGTGTATGTTGGGTAGATGTGTGTGTGGGCATATATGAGTGCATATGTTGGGTAGATGTGTGTGTGTGTCTGTGCATATGTATATGAGTGTGGATGTTGGGTATATGAGTGTATAGGTTGGGTAGATGTGTGTGTATCTGTGCATATGTATATGAGTGTATATGTTGGGTATATGAATGTGTATGTTGGGTAGATGTGTGTGTGTGTGTGTCTGTGCATGTGTATATGAGTGTGGATGTTGGGTATAGGAGTGTATATGTTGGGTAGATATGTGTGTATCTGTGCATAGGTATTTGATTGTGTATATTGAGTAGATGCATGTGTATTGGTGTGTATGTATATGAGTGTGTATGTTGGTTAGACAAGTGCATATGTTGGATAGATGTGTGTGTGTATCTGTGCGCATATATGTGTGTGTGTGTGTGTGTGTGTGTGTGTATGTTGGGTAGATGTGTGTGTGTGTCTGTGCATATGTATATGAGTGTGTATGTCCGGTAGATGAGTGCGTATGTTGGGTAGATGTGTGTGTATCTGCATATGTGTGTGAGTGTGTATGCTGGGTAAATGCATATGTATGCATGTGTACATGTGTATCTGTGTGTATGTGAGTATATTGGGTAGATGTGTGTGTCTCTGTGCATATGTGTGTGAGCGTGTATGCAGGGTAGATGTGTGTGTATCTGTGCATATGTGTGTGAGTGTGTATGCTGGGTAGATGCATGTGTATGCGTATGTCCATGTGTATCTGTGTGTATGTGAGTGTGTATGTTGGGTAGATGTGTGTGTATCTGTGCATGCATAGGTAGTAATTTTGCCTTTCAGTTCTGATGTGCGTCTGTTCAAGTATTTCCTCCTTGGTTAAGAAGTCCGTCTCATTTCAAGGATTATTCACGGTGGAGGTGGGAGCTGCATTACAGCTAGAATCCATCTGTCCTGCGGACTCTGATATCCTCCCTGTGCTCCGCCTGGTGCTAGCTGTCACTATGCTGGAGATGCCACATGTCATCAGGGAGAATTGGTGGCATATCATAATTGGGCAGAAATATTTTATCTTGAGCTCAAACCACAGACTGTGTATCAAAGCCGAATTAAAAGAGTTTTCAGCCGTAGGTGATTATCTTCGTTGTATTTTTAGGTACGTTGTAAGGAGTGGAAATTTCAAGCTTAGGGTAATATGTGGACTCCATTTTCTCAAGAGTGCTTTAAATCATAAGCCAGGCCGAGTTTTCCGGTCTGCAGGCTGTTTGCTTGGGTGAGGCATCCCACGTGTCTATCTGTGGCCCTGCTCTCCTGCCGTAGAGTCAGGAACGCCTCATGCTGCTTTATTTCTCTGCTCTTCAGCCCATCAGAGAAGCACAGGCACGTTCTAAGTAATGTGTTCTGAGGATGCGTGTCTGTGTCCTGAAGTTGTGTGTCTGTGTTCTGAGGCCACATGTCGGTTCTGAGGCCGCATGTCTGTGTTCTGAGGCCACGTGTCTGTGTCCTGAGGATGCGTGTCTCTGTTCTGAGGCTGCGTGTCTGTGTTCTGAGACCGCGTTGCTGTGTTCTGAGGATGCATGTCTGTGTTCTGAGGCTGTGTGTCTGTGTTCTGAGGCCGTGTTTCTGTGTTCTGAGGATGCGTGTCTGTGTTCTGAGGCCGTGTTTCTGTGTTCTGAGGATGCGTGTCTGTGTTCTGAGGTTGCGTGTCTGTGTTTTGAGGTTGCGTCTCTGTGTTCTGAGGCTGTGTGTCTGTGTTCTGAGG
>CAUYQU010024609.1:0-73881 GCA_963574635.1 Cheracebus regulus | reverse complement strand
CACTCCGCACCGGGAAGCGCCGCGCTGGGGCGCCGGCAAAACAGCCGCGCCGGCCAAACGAGTCGCGCTGGCGACCCGTGTGGCTCCTCTGCCGGGAATCTCCCGGTCTGTGGGCAACAAAAATTCGTCGGAAAGTGCGGCTTCCACTCGTTCTCTGCGCTTTCACTGGGAGCTACATTCCTGAGCTGTTGCTAATCAGCCATCTTGGATCTCTCTCCCCCATGTATTCTTTTTTCCTGAGCTGCTTGATGGTCAGTTGCAGACACAATGCTCCTGAGTGCCGAATGCTTTTGTTGTATTTCCTAAAAGCAAGGATATTCTCTTATCTAACTACAGGGCAATTATCAAAATCAGGAAATTAACATTGATACAATACTAGTATTTGGTCTGAGACCTTATTCCAACTACACTAATGTCTAGTAATGTCATGTGTAGCAAAAGACAGTTCTGAGTCCTGAGTTGCATTAGTTCATCTCGTTTCACCTGGAACAGTAGTTCTTTGTTTCCTGATACTGACCTTTTTGAAGAGCACACGTCAGTTATTTTGCAGACTTCAGTTTGGGTTGGTCCTGCTTCCTCATGGAGAGACTCAGGTCGTGCAATTATGTCCAGGTGCCACATACATGATGGTGTGTTCTTAACATCACATCGGCAGGTACTTGATGACATTTTTTCCTGTTATGCATGGCGTAGAGAGTTTTTTAAAAATTAAATTGTATTCGTATAGCTATCTAAAATTGTTTCCATGGTTCCAAAGTCAAGGTATATTCAGAGAAGTCGAGTTTCTCTCCTTGCACCCCGCCCCCATTTCGTCTCCTCCCCTGTAGATAACCAGTTTTCTTCTAATTTTATACTATTCTTCCACTGAAATTTTTATAAACATGAGCATATATATTGGTTCTTACCTTCCTGCTTAGATAAATGTTAGGATGCTCACACTTTCTGCAGACTCACATTATATCCTATAGGTCACTTCAAAATGGTACACAGAGATATCCTTGTTCCATGTCACACCTGTCCCTGTTCCGTGTCACACCTGTCCCTGTTCTGGGTTACACCTGCCCCCATTCCAGATTACACCTGTTCCTGTTCCATGTCACACCTGTCTCTGTTCTGTGTCACACCTGTCTCTGTTCTGGATTACAGCTGACCCCATTCTGGGTTACACCTGTCCCTGTTCTGGGTTACACCTGTCCCTATTCCAGATTACACCTGTCTCTGCTCCAGGTTGCATCTGTCCCTGCTCCGGGTTGCACATGTCCCCACTCTGAGTCACATCAGTCCCTGTTCTGGGTTACTTCTGTGTCCGCAGCATGACTGTAGCATGGCTTCATCCACTTGTCATTTGTTCCCTGTTATTTATTTATTTTTTTTACTTGATTTGAGACAAGGTCTCATTCTGTCACTCAGGCTGGAGTGCAGTAGCATGATCCTGGCTCACTGCAGTCTCGACCTCCCAGGCTCAAGCAATCTTCCCACCTCAGCCTCCTGAGTAGCAGGGACTATAGGCACATGCCACCACACCTGGTTTGTTTTTTGTATGTGGAGACAGGGTTTCACCGTGTTGCCCAAGCTGATCTTGAACCCCTGGACTCAAACCATCCGCCTGCCTCAGCCTCCCAAGTTTATTACAGGTGTGAGCCACTGAGCCTGCCTCACTTGGTTTCTGTTGATGGACGGTTGTACTGTCTCCAGCTGTACAGGATGTTAGTAGTTACAGGTAGCTCTGACCAGGCTGTCTCCACCTGGAGGATACAGGATGAACTTATTTTTATACCTCAAGCGTGATGTCTTGGGTATAGTGGGAGCTTGGTGAATGGAGGGATTAATTGCAGATTAGTTGGAGTTTGCCCAGCAGAACCGTGCCTTCTCCCATTCTCACTCCCATCTCAGTCACGGAAGGATATAGAATGTGAGAAAGGACACTGTGTAATCTGGGGGCCCACAGATGTGTTCCAGTTGTCACTAAGCCAACCTCTGTTTGCTGATGTGGCCGTCCCTGCCTCTCCTGACCTGCAGGAGGGAATGCTGGCGTGGAGAGCTGTGTTCAGGAGTCAGGACCCCAGCTTCTAATTCTCGACTCAGGCACTGGTTAGCAGGTGACTGTGAGCATTTACCCGTTTGGGATCTCAGCTCCCCCACCTGTAGAACAGCTAAGTGGTCAATGTTAAAATTCCATTCAATTATCTATAGTGCTTTCTCTCAGAAAGCAGAGTATTATTCTTCACAGAGGAGAAGTGGCCCAAGTGTACAGCAGCCTTCTCCAATGATTAAATACTGAAGAGTATAAATGTTCCTGTAAGAAAACGACACAGGATGAAGAATGTGAAGTTGAAATGCATTTTGGCTCGTGGCTGAAGACAGGAGCCTAAATTTGTTAAAGAAGCACATAAATAAATGAAAAGCATCATGTGTTTCGATTTAGCCCCAAATGCATGTCAGTTGCTGGTGCTTTTTGAGCACAGTTGCCCTGCACAAGCGTGCATCTGCGATGTGAGATTCTCCAGGGTGTTAAGGTGCACACGCAGCCCCTACCCAGAGCAGTGTGGTGTAAAATTTGGATTTTGGAGGGGAAGTGCTTCTGGGGACCCTTGGGGCCAGGAGCCTTCTCTTCCTGGGGGCTCTCCAGTTGCTAGGCTGTGTAGGGGAGCTCTCGTGACTGCCTTTCGTCATCTTGTGTTACTGAAGAGGGCTGCAGATGCCTCCCTGGCCACGCTGGAGGGTAGGCTGCTATGCCCCATCTCTGGGCACGGGTAGAGCACCAGACACGGGTGGATTCCCGGCAGATGCACTCAGAGGGGTAGTGCCACTTATTCCTCAAGAGTGTGACTTGGAGAGAAGGTGCCTTTTCCTCCTGAGGCCCTGATGCTCCTGGAAGCTCCCTTTCCTGCTCTGACATACAGAGATGAGAGTGGCTGGCCTTTATCCCATGGGAGTCTTCTCAACAAAGCTGACAGGAGGGCCGGCCGCTGCCTCCGGAGGCCTGCAGGGGCTTCCTCTGAATGGACAGCTTTAATGGGGGGTCCTGGAGGGGAAAGGAAGTTTCTTGGGTGATTCAGAGTGAGGAAAACCTTCCCTACCATTGAAGTCTTCTGGAAGCAGAAGGGTCTGGGGAGCTGCCAGCTGCCTGCTGGTGGGGGTGCCCTTTTGAGGCCTGATGGAGACTGGCTTAGGTGTGGGGCTGACTTGAGGTCTCTGGACTTGCCCCTTCGGACCTGGGCTGTGGGTGTGGCTCTTGGTTTAGGCCGCTTAAACTCCACTCCTACAGTTTCTCTGGTGGTGAAAAGATAAACTCTGTATTAGTCTGTTTTCCTGCTGCTGATAAAGACATACCTAAGACTGGGCACTTTACAAAAGAAAGAGGTTTAATGGACTTAACAGTTCCACGTGGCTGGGGAGGCCTCACAATCACGGCAGAGGTGGTCAAGGAGGAACAAGTCACGTCTTACATGGATGGCAGCAGGCAAAGAGAGAGCTTGTACGGGAACCTCCCCTTCTAAAACCGTCAGGTCTCGTGAGACCCATTCACTATCACAAGAACAGCACAGGAGAGACCTTCCCCGTGTTTCAGTTTCCTCCCATCAGGTCCCTCCCACAACACGTGGGAATTCAAGATGAGATTTGGGTGGGGACACAGCTAAACCATATCACACTTCCAGGGCAGACACTGGGTTGGCTGGTTCTGCCCTAGAGTGGCATGTTTAATAAGTGACGACTGTGAGCGGTTGACCCAGACCTTCAGAAGGGAACAGACAAGCAGAAGAGGAAGGCAGGTAGCACTGATGACAGTGGCTTGTCTGTGTTATGTGGAATTTCCCCAGGAAAAGTGAAATTGGCCCCCAGTCCCTGTTTCTCCATCACTTCCATTGCGCCATGAACATCTGTGTACTCTTTAATTACACGTTGTGGACGTTTGGCCCTGGGATCCCTCCTTGCCCAGGACAGATCTTTGAGCACAGAGGTGACTGACCCCACCACACCAAGTTCCTGGCCCGTCCCATCCCTGGAGCTCACACCTCAGAGGAGAAACCGCTGATCCTGCCAGCAGGGGCCATCCTCCCTGCTGCCCCCAGGGGCTGGGGTGAAGTCAGAGAGCCTGAACACGCCTGCCTATGTTATGTGATGGCTGCGCGTCCTGGACCCAGCATCGTCATCTGACAGGTGCTTTGGATGATGCCAGAGTCAAATTCCATGGGAAGTGTTAAGTCGGGACCCACTGCCCATCTCTGTGACCTCTCTAGTCAGCTGCGTCCTGCCCTGCTGAACACATCCCGGCTCCCTGGCCTCACAGCTGAGGTCCTGTGTGCAGTGGGTGAGACAGCCCCCAGGCCAGCATGCCTTCCCGTCCTCTGCACCTCATCTGTAGGGAGTGGCACATGGAGAGTACTGGTGCAGCACTTGGCATGTCCTGATGTCCCAGCTCTGTCAGGGGACCCTTATTTGTCACATCCATCTCCTCTACCAACTGGACTCATATGGGAAGGGAGTAAAGGTAGCTACCGGCTTCTCCGTGGTATCCAAGGGCTTGGGCCCAGAGCCCAGCAGCTCCTGGATGCTCAGTACATATCTGTATGTGTGTATACACGGATGGATGGATGGGTGTGGGTGAGTGGATAGGTAGATGGGTGGACGAGTGGATGGGTGGGTGGGTGGATGCATCGCTGGATAGATGGATGGGTGGATGGACGAATGGACAGGCGCGTGGATAAGTGGATGGATGGACATGTGGGTAGCTGGATGGGTGATTGGATGGATGGATCAATGAGTAGGCAAATGAATAGGTAGATTAGGTAAATGGGTGGGTAAATGATGGATGGATGGGTAGATGAACAGACAAGTGGGTAGATGGATGGGTGAGTGGATAGATGGATGGATGGGTGAGTGGATAGATGGATGGATGGGTGAGTGAATGGATGGATGGATGGATGGGTGAGTGGATAGATGGAAGGATGGATGGGTGAGTGGATGGATGGATGGATGGGTGAGTGGATAGATGGATGGATGGATGGGTGAGTGGATAGATGGGTGAGTGGATGGATGGATGGATGGATGGATGGGTGAGTGGATGGATGGATGGATGGATGAATGGATGGATGGATGGGTGAGTAGATAGATGGAAGGATGGATAGATGGGTGAGTGGATAGATGGAAGGATGGATAGATGGGTAAGTGCATAGATGGATGGATGGATGGGTGAGTGGATGGATGGATGGGTGAGTGGATAGATGGATGGATGGCTGGATGGGTGAGTGGATAGATGGATGGATGGATGGATGGGTGAGTGGATAGATGGATGGATGGATGGATGGGTGAGTGGATAGATGGATTGATGGGTGAGTAGATAGATGGATGGATGGGTGAGTGGATAGATGGATGGATGGATGGATGGGTGAGTGGATAGATGGATGGATGGATGGGTGAGTGGATAGATGGATGGATGGATGGGTGAGTGGATGTATGGATAGATGGGTGAGTAGATAGATGGATGGATGGATGGGTGAGTGGATGGATGGATGGCGGGTGAATGGGAGAAAGGATGGTAGATGGATGGGTGAGTGGATATGTGGGTGGATGGATGTGTGAGTGGATGGATGGGTGGGTGGATGGATGGGTGATTGGATAGATGGATGGATCAATGAATGAGATGGCAAACGAATGGGTAGATGAGGTAGATGAGTGGGTAAATAATGGATGGGTGGATGAACAGACAGGTGAGTGGATGGACGAACGGACAGACAGATGGACGGATAGGTAGACAAATGGACTAATAGGCTGTTTCCTCCACTAGGCATGTCGTTTTGCACATCCTTTAAGGCCCCACTGGCCACCTCCCAGAGCTCCAGATGCACCTCCTTGCTCCCATCCTGTCTGGTGTTTGGTCCCAGGCACGGTTTTGTCTGTGCCACCTTTGTTTCCTAGTGCCTTGGGGCCTAGTGCCACCAGCTGGAAGTGGAGTTGGGGAGTGTCCCTGATTGCCCCTAGCCCACACTCAGCAGGGAGCAGGTGCTTGGCAGAGAGCCTGTTGCTGTGGGAAGGGACCGGGGGCCCGGAGGGTTTGGCTGCTGGGTGCCGAGTGCTTGGTTGGAAAGGGAGGTTGCGGGGGCGGGGACAGCACGTGCTGTCGAGCACACGCGTCTCCTGCTCCATGCTGGGCTGGAGCCCCAGAGTCCAGCCCACAGGCTGTCAGATGCCGCGTGCCTCTCATGGCGAGAGGCAGGCATCGGTTCCTGAAAACCAGCTGCTCTGGGTGAAAACCCTGGCTGGGATCCTAGTTCTTCTTTTACGTGGTAAAAATGTCGGTACGTTATTTGTCTACCTTAGATCCTGCACTGGTGTCCTGAAATGTACCTAAAACGTTGGTCAGCCAGCTCTGTACGCAGCAGCCTACGTACAGCGTTAGGGTGTGATGTGCTTGGAAGGTTGCTGCTTCCTGGTTACCAGCCAAGACGGTGTTGACCGTTAGTTCATTGTTCAGTAAACGTTCCCTCTGCACATAGCTGTAGATGACACAGCAGTAAGTAAATGTTAGGGAGAAAATGCAGGCAAACATCAGAATGAAAGCAAGCATTTCTTGGAATTACCCGTTTTCCCTGAGCAGGGAGGGCCACGGGAGGAAGGGGTTCAAGGGGCTGCCTCTGTGCTGGTGGCTGAAGGTGAAGCTGTAGGCTGGGCTCTTTAGTGTAACTTACAGCCGGGTGACACAGTGGAGGGCGTGCCTGTCTTCTAGAACGTTCCTGTGGTGATGGCAGGAGTGCTGAATTGGGTTGGGAGAGTTCAGGTAAGAGTCTGAAGTTAGAGGTGGCCAGGTGGGGCCTCCGGGTGTGCCGGCCTCCGCCTGGCCAGGAGCAGCTTTCTGGGTGGATTCTGAGTTCACGCCCCTGGCCTGGTGGGAAGGAGTTTTATTTAAAGATTATCACTTGATTTTTATTTTTGGGTGAGGCTGGGCCTGTGGAATCAGTCGTGAGCCAAGAGTACTCCTGCCTGAGAGATCTACTTTTACGGGTTTAAAAATAGCCACAGAGCTGCTTTCCTTCCTCCCAGTAACTTCCCTGTGGGCTGGGCGTCGAGGCTGGGTGGAGGGCCGGGCCTCAGCCTCGCCGCCTGGGCCTGTCTCCTTTGCCTCCCCTTAAATCAGGGTGGCCATCCACTCACCAGAGAACATTCCGGGGGCTGCCCCGGAGTGCCCAGTCAGGTGGCCGTCCCTGCCCTTCTGCTTCCAGGCCCTGGGGAGGCCTGAAGGCTGGAGCGGGTGAGTGCGCAGCCAGCCTGGCTGTGCTGGGACTTCCTGTAGCCTCTGCGGGAGATTTCTGTGTGCAGTATGTTGCCACACCAGGCTCTTGTCCCGTCTCGGGGGCTCCTTGTCTGTGGCTGATGCTGCTTCGTTCCTGTGAGAGCAGGGGACGGTGCCGTCTGGGTATGGGTGGGGCTGCCTGCTGCCTGCAGGACCGGAGTCGCTCTTCCTTCTGAGCGTCCCTAAACCTCACACTAGAGCTTGACCCCCGGCTGCAAGACGCCTGAGGGTCTGAGGGTCCCTCTGGACACACAGTGTCCCCTGGGCCTCCTTCCATCTCTCCCTGGCCCCAACATATTTTGCTGCCCGACGGGTCTTGTGATGGGTTGGGATCGGGGCAGGCCCCAGCCCATCAAGTAGCCATCCTGGTTTCCTTGTGTGCCATGTACCCAGGCCACCTCGCTTTCCTTCCTGACGATGAGACGGCCGACATGCTTTCCTGGGCATCAGGGGAGCAGAGCCCTGGATGAGAACCCACAAGGGAAGGACAGATTTCTCTTTTTTTAGGTGCTCCCCTGGAACTTGGGTTCTAGGGTCCGACTCACTCCTTGGACAGGCATTTTGGGCCCCTGGCCTCCTGCTGGCTTCCTTCTCATCCTGTGGCTGCTGTGACGAGGTCTGCTGTGTGCTTAGCCTGTCACAGCTGTCACTCGGCCCTGGAAGAGGCACAGCTTGCTGGGCTGGAAACAGTGCCACGGGATCCACACAAGCCGTGGCCTCTGATGTGGTGGCTCCTCTGCCCCTGCACGGCCATGACTTTGTGACCTGATGCCCTGGGCCACAGCTCCTGCCCCTGGGTCTCCACCTGTGACTTGGCCCCCGGCAGGTATGGCATCATGCGCACCTGGGGAAGCCTCCCATCCCCGCGCGGTGCATGCGAGTATCACGCGCACCCAGGGAAGCCTC
The DNA here is from genome assembly GCA_963574635.1 of Cheracebus regulus. Classification (NCBI taxonomy): domain Eukaryota; kingdom Metazoa; phylum Chordata; class Mammalia; order Primates; family Pitheciidae; genus Cheracebus; species Cheracebus regulus. Next base: position 65,684 of record CAUYQU010024609.1, on the reverse strand, counting down.
CCGTCCCCGCGTGGTGTGTGTGGCTGCCGCCTGGACTCTGTGCTCACACATGTCTTGCACATGTCTGTGCCTGAGACAGGTGCAGGGACTCTCGGGAGAGCAGGTGCCCTGTGCTGCCGTTAAGATGTGCTGTGGCAGGTCACGCGTTCATGGGGTGCATAGATGACTCTGGAGCATCCCCTCTGTCAGTGTTGTTCTCTGTGGGGCTTTAGAGAGACTCACTGTGCGCTTCTCTGGTGGGGCCGCCATGGTGGTGGCACTTGGGAATCCTGCTTCAGGTGCCTTTGGGGGCACAGCTGGAGGTGTCTCTCTCCTCCCCACCTCCTCGAGGAGGCACGGTCCCCTCAGCCTTGCTGTCCTAGGAGAGCATGGCGAGTCAGCCTGTCCCAGCTTCTGGCAGAGCCAGGAGGCTTCCCACCAGTGCCCAGGGTCATTCCTGCCTCGAGGAGGTGGGGAGGAGAAAGACAGAGCTAGGGGCCACCGGGGACCCTTTACTCCTGGAGGGCTTGTGGACCCACCAGAGCAGGGCTTCTGGTGGTGGTGTGACCCAGGGACTGCCAGGGGCAGGAAAGTCCATGCCAGGTAGAAAGAAGAGGGCCCTCCCAGCCTGCCTGGGCACTGTGGCTCCTTCACCAGACACAATTGTCTCGAAGGAGAGTGTTGTTGGCACAATCATGGCCCCACAGAGTGTCCATGTCCCCCAAGCCTGCGAATGTGGCCTCCTGTGGCAGAAGGGACCTTGTAGTTGAGGATGAGTCACAGCCCTGAGGTGGACATGGTCCTGGATTATCCAGGGTCACACAGTCACGGGGGTCCCGAGAAGGAGGTGGCAGGAAGGTCAGAGGTGGCCATGTGAGGGTGGGGTCAGAGGTCATAGTGATATCATTGCTCCCTAGGGGCCATGAGCCAAGGAGTGCAGGGGTCTTGGGGAGCTGGAAAGGCAGGAAATGGGTCTCTGGGGAGCTGGAGACCCAGAGAGACCCAGGTAGGACTTCTGACACCAGAACTGTAAGAGAACGCGTTTGTGTTGTTTTAAGCTGCTGTGTGATTTTTCACAACAGCCACGGGAAACAAGTGCAGAGGTCGCAGGGGGCTCCATGGCCTGCCCTGGATGTGGCCTCGCCCCCACCCCACCCTGCAGGACGTCTCAGGCCCTGATCTGTGGGGCTGGGAGGCCTGTGGATGTGGGTGGCCCAGGGTCCTCCGTGTCTGTGGGTAGCTCAGGGCACAATGAGGCCCACGCCGGAGGCCAAGGGACCCAGAACCTCAGCAGCTGCCGCAGATTTTCGGGGCATGGGTGAGAGGAGTCTGCTGCATGAACGCCCAGCGCAGCACTTTCCTCTGGGCAAGAGATCGGCCCTCCTGTTTCTTTTCTTACTCAGGGAAGAGAAAGAAAAATTGATGATGGGGGATTTGCGCCGCCTTTGTCCTGTGGAAAGATACAGCTGTGCTTGACACACTGCAAGTGACCTGAATGTGTCACCACTGGGCGGCAGGCAGGCCTGTGAGATGGCGTCGTGGGGCATGCGGTCATCATTCCCGTCCCGGGAGAGACAGCAGCTTGGCCTCGCAGGGAGCCATTTGCTCAGAGATAGGAAGAGCTCACGAGAGAGAAACGCTCCACCGCTGCAGCCGGTTTTGTTTACTTAGTTGTCCTCGTACCGGCAGGAATGACACTGTGCACAGGTGGGAAGCCTCTTAGCTCTGCCGGAAGCTGGGATGGGCTGACTCGCCCCACTGTCCGAGGAGCCCTGTCCCCAAGGCCGACTGGGGAGCCAGGTGTCATCGGGCTCTGAGCAGTGAGGACGGCAGGGCTCTGGTGTTCACATTTGTCTGGGCTCTGCAGAGAGCCCGACCCCAGGAGGTCCAGGGTGGAAGGAGAGGCGGCTGCCTGAGGCCCCGTGACCTCTGAACCCAGGCTTGTGACACGGCAGGCATGCCACGCCACGCCGGGCTCCAGGAGGGCTCCGTGTCCGCCTCCATGGCATCCATCCCTGGGCTGGGATTGGCCACCTTGGGCCAGGCTTTGGCCACTGCTCTGCCGTGTGGTGGAACCTGGCCCACGACTGCCACCCTGTCACCGTTTAGTGACTCCAGGAAGGGGTGTGGGGGCAGCCCCATTTAGGAAAATGTGGTTTCCTGTTACCCATGCAGGGAGGGCCCCGAGTGCCTCTCTGACCTGTGGATGGAGAGGCATGCGGGCAAAGGCCAGGACCACAGGAGGCGGTATGTAGGTGCCAAGAGCGAACCCGGGAAAGTACCAGAGCCCTCCAGCATTGGTCTGCTCTGCCCAAGAGCCCAGCCGGGAGCGAGGCTGCCCAATGTGACGCGTCTTACCTCTGAGTTCCCACGAGATAAAGTCACTGCCACAACATGAAGACAGAGGCATGAGAAGAAGCCGCCCCATGGCTGGCTCTGAACCCTCCCCAGCTGGCTCTGAATTTGGAACTGAGCCAGGTGGACGCTCACCTTTGGGGAGAAACACTGCGGATGGGGCACTTGGTTCCCTCCTTTGTTTATCCAGTGACCCTCGATTCAGCCCCTTCTGTTTGCCAGGCACACCGAGGGAGGGGGCAGCAGGCTGAGAACTGGGTCCAGAGGAGGTGGCTGGGTGGGGGTGGGAGGGCAGCATCCGTCTCAGATGGGCCAAGATGCCCAGACTCTCCTGGCTGCTGGTGGGCGGTGACCCCTGTTGGAGGAAGGGTCCCCAGGCTCTTCCTGCCTTGGGGCATGGATCTACCCACCAAGGGGTCCAGGGCCAGGCTGGGGCCAGCCCGGGCCCACGCAGTGGGTGGAACCTGGCCGCGTCGGTGGGTTGGGGACCTGGGTCCCTGGAGAAATGTAGCCGTGCCCGGGACAGGCCCAGCACCGCCCCTGGCCCCACGGGGAGGGTCTTCTCCAGGTGGGCTTAGCTGCCCTGGGGGTTCGGGAGTCCAGGGGATGCCGAAGGATGTGGAAACCATGCTTGGAGAAGGGCCAGTCCCAGCAGGTGGGGGAGCGAGGCAGAGCTCCCAACACCCACACTGAGCAAATGCATCCTGGCCCTTGGCAAAGCCGAATCTTTTCTCACTGGACAGTAACAGCGTCCAGTGAGCCGCTGGCACCCCCAGTGGGGGTGGGGCCGGTGACCTACGGGCACCTGTCTGGGTACTGTGAGCCTGTGGCTGCCAGGCAGGAAGGTTGACTGACCCCAGACCCCCGAGGCTGCCCCAGGCCTGGGCACGGCCCCGTGCTGTGTCTGCATGGCTGCTCCTGGACATTGGCATGGGACTAGGGTCTGAGGCTGTTATACTGCCCTTGGCCTCAATTTTAGAGTCTTAGGCCTGGCCCTGTGGCCCCAAGTGATGCGGTGAGGTGTCCAGGACAGGAAAGTAAGCTCCTGGGGTCACGACAGTGGGGGAAGAGGAAGGGCTTCAGACTTGCCTCAGGTGACCCAGCGCCCTTGGTTTTAGGAGGAGGCAGGCATGGGGACAGGAAGCAGAAGAGAGGCAGAGTCCCCTGTCTCCTGTCTCTTCACGTGGCGGAAGTGTCTTGACTTGCAGAGGCGGCCTGCACTCCCTGGCTCCTGGCCCCTTCCATCTTCGGTCTTCCATTCTCTCTGACCTCTGACCTCTGGCCTCTGGCCCTGCGTCCTCCCTCTGCCTGGATGCTCTTGCCCTGGGTCTGCGGGAACGTGCTGGGTTCCCTCCAGGTCTGACTTAGACCTCACCTTTTCTAAAAGAGGCTTACCTGCAGCAGCCCTGCGTCGGGCCGGCCCTGTGCTCCTCAGGCTCCTTGGCCAGCTCGAGCTGTGGGCTGTCCCCACTGGCCCAGGGCCTTTGCTGTGCCACTGATGTGTCCCAGAACCTCGCCCAGCTCATGGAGGCACCGGGTGGGTGTGGTGGGCTGGCCAGGTGTGGTCAGCATCCTCTCCACAGGTGTCCTTGGCATGGGGGCACCTGGTGAAATGGCTTTTGTGTTCTGTGTTCAACGTTATGAAGGACCGTAAAGAAATTCCCACCCTTGCTTCACCCAGCTCTTGCCTCAGTCACGTAAGAGGAGCCCTGTTAAGAGTTCCTGCCCAGGAGGAAGGGGTGGGTGGGGACCAGTGCGAGCCCTGCCGTGTGAGCGCCCCGCACCCTGGAGGAAGATCGGGCTCTCAGGTCCGCTCACAGAGCAGAGACCCCACTGCTGTTCCTGAGTCAGACACCCCGGCCCCAGCGTCCCAGAGTCAGAGGGCCTGCGTGGACATGAGCGATGGTCACCTGGCCATTCTCTTCCCCACAGAGGAGGAGCTCCGGAAGCTGCGAGAAGAAACCAACGCAGAGCTGCTGCGGCAGGAGCTGGACCGGGAGCGGCAGCGGCGGATGGAGCTGGAGCAGAAGGTGCAGGAGGCGCTGAAGGCCAGGTACCGTGCTCCTCAGCCCAGAGCATCCCGGCACGGCACCCTTAGCCCTGGAGAGGCCTGGGCTGAGGGTGGGCCCGGCTCTGACTGCCCAGGGATAGGTCCTGCCTGTGCCTCCAGTGGTCTGGAAAAGCGGGACCCTGGGGCAGGTGCTCCTGCCAGCCCCAGGCCTGGGACCAGGCCGACGGAAGAGAGGCGTGGCATGGGGCCTGCAGAGCCCCAGAGACACCTCCTGGCCTGCAGGTGGCCCAGTTCTGTGCATCCTGCCCCAGCGCCCCACCCTGGGGGCCAGCCCAGCCTCTTAGGGTCTTCCCAGGACCTGCCCTCCAGCGCGGCCTGTGTGTGCTCCCGTGCTCCCTGTCTACCCCAGCCGCATGGCAGCCCCTCAGGGTGCCCTGTGGCCCCCGCTCCCGCATCCTAGCAGGATCGCATCCTGGAGTGCCAGTGCCGCCCCTGCTCCTAGAGGGCCCGTTCACAGATGACGTCTTTGCTCTGGGTGGTGGGTCCCATGCGGGGCCCCTGAGTACTCACAGCCTCTTCCTCACCCTGCCCTGTGCCCCACGGTGCTGCCAGCAGGAAGCAGGGGGAGCAGAGCCCAGGGCCCCAGCGCAAGTTACAAAGCCAGTGCCCTCCTGTCACGCTAACACCACAAGGCTCCGTGTCCTTCAGCACAAGTTTAAACTGGTGCCTGGTGGATAAGGCCAGGGAGCTCAGGCCACTCACCTCTGGCTCCCAGGTCTTCCACTCAGCCTCCACTCCAGCAGCCTCCTGTCTTGGCCTCCCCCTCAGCCTCCGCGCTCTCAGCCTCCCCCCTCAGTTTCCACCCAGCCTCCCCACCAACATCTAGTTCTTCAGCCTCCCTCCTCAGACTCCACTCCTTCAACCTCCCCCCTCAGGTTCTACCCAGCCTCCACTCTCAGCCTCCCTCCAGCCTTCACTCAACCTTGCCTTACCTTCCCACTCAGACTCCCCCTGTATCTCCCACCTCAGCCTCCTTCCTCCACAGCCCCCACCTCCAGCCTCCCACCACCACTGACCACACCTTCGTCCATGGCCCCCATGACCTTCACCCTGGCTGAGCACTGACTGCCCGTTCCAAGGGCTCCAGGGGCCAAGTACCATTGTTAGGACTCCAATTGTCGAAGCTTAGCTGGCCCCGAGGAAGCGACTCCCTTCAACACCCTCAGGTTTAGTGTGTGGGAAGCTGGGGCATCCGCTGAGCTGGCTCCCACTTCTTCCCTGCCCGCCTCCTGCAGGTCAGCATGACCTTGCGGAGTGCCCTGGAGGGGGTCATGTGGGGGGATCCAGCTCGTGTGGCGGAGGGAGTGGCCTCCGTTTCCTATTCCACCCTGGCAGAACCTCCCAGACCAGAAGTGGGTGCATGGGCCCTGGTAGGCGCTGTACCTGATGCTGAAAATCCACAGAGGCTCAAGGCTCAAATGACATTTAATTATGTAGAGGTGCGACAGGGACCTGACCCAGGGACAGGTGTGGTCCCCAGGCATATGACCTCAGTGCCATCCCCCACGGGATGCCGCCTCTCCCCCGCTGGCTAAGGTGGCCTGAGGCTGTCCCCTCGGCCCTGCTCCCTGTGTTCTGCTTCCCGTCCTCTCACCCCCACCAGCCCTACTCCAGGGTCTGGTCCTCATCTTTTACCAAAGCCCCTTGGTGGCAACTGTGCCCAGCCTGGGTCAGCTGTGAGGACACAGGGAGCCCTGTCTCACCCAGTCTTGGCCTTGGGAATAGGTGGGGAGGGGACAGTAAAGGAATATGCAGGCTGTGACCCAAGAAGTGGAACATGCAGGTTATGACCCAGGAAGTGGAAGCTGAAGCTCCCAGAAGCATGAAGGGCCCTCCCCTCCTTTACATGGGGGTGGCACTTAGGAACCTTCTGGAAGCCTGGTGGAGAAGGGAGCAGTCCCAGGCAGAGTGACCTCCTCTTTCCTTGTCATCCTGCTGCAGATCTGGGGTGTGTCTGGGTGGCTGTGGTCTGTCCAGGGTGGGTAGGTGTGTGAGAGCACACACAGACACGTGTGTGCACACACCGCACACATGCACACACACCACAGGCTCTGAAGCTGCAGGATTAAAGCACAGCAATTCTGTTTATGCAAACCTCTATTTTGGTTTTTAAGAAAATTCTTAGTCACCTTGGTTTAAGGCTACTTGTTAGCGGGCAGAGGTTCTCTCCATTGTGGATCCAAAGCCCCCTGAAAACCTGGCCGTCTGCTTACCTGGCCCTGCCCTGTGCTCTGCCCTCTTCTCTTCTCAGGGCTCACTCCTCCCCCAGCTTCCTCGCTCCCCCTGCCCCACACAGAGCCTGCGTTAGGAAGGTCAGGGGCGACCACACAGCACTCAGCCTGGTTCTGTGCTGCACCTGCTCACGGGCCTTGGCTGGAGGGGCTGGGTGTGGGACAGAAGCAGACCCTGGTGGCCATCTAGTGCCCCTGCCCAGCCCAGCAGGTCTCGGAATAGGCTGAGCTAGGAACTGGGCACAGGCCGCTGGCAGGCAGCACCCAGCCTGTGGCCTGGCATGGTGCTTAATAAATACATGTGTGTTGATTAGTATCTTCTCATTAGCAGACGTGTTGGTGATATGAGGGTATTCTGAGCTTAATGATAAGCAACTGGGCTAAAGTGAATAGAAAAGAAAAGAGTGCTGAGACCCACTGTGTGGTTGTTTAGAAACAAAATGTATGCCTGTTAGGAAGGCAACTCTGTGCTTGCCTGGCTATGCTCAGAACCTGTGTTTGAGCGGTGGGGACTCCAGAGACAGCCCCACTGTCCCTGAGTGCTCCTGGGCGATGTGCAGTCACGAGGGCCCTGGAGGTTTGCGCAACCTGACCATGCCCAGAGTTTTGAACTAACAGACCTCTCATCTCTTCTCCCCCTGCTTTCTAAGAACCGAGGAGCAGACAGCTCAGCAGCCCCTGAAAGGGCAAGCCCAGGCCAACAATGGAGCAGGTATGCCCAGTGGGCGGGCGGGCAGGCCTGCGGGCGGGTTCTGCAGGCCCAAGTTAACAATGCAGCAGGTACCCTCAGCAGGCGGGCGGGCGGCAGGTGCTGGTTCTGTGCCCGGGCACCCACTGGCATCCGGGAGTCTCCTCCCGTTGGAACTGGGTTAGTGTCTCTCATGCGAGTGGTGAGTCATCGTAGTCGTCATTGCAAATTTCCAGTCACTCAACCAAATCATGACGGTGTGTTCTTCGGGGAATACGCACGTTCGCTATTTCAGCCTTGCCCCATGGAACGGCAGTGTGAGAGCCCGCTGGTCCCTGCCGCCGCCCTGGCAGCCTTTCCGAAGGGGACCGATGGACGGTGGGGCCGTGGTGGGTTGCGAGTGCAGAGTGGGAGACTGTGTGCCCTGTTTCTGTCCTGCAGGCAGCCGGCACAGTTCCCTGCACCTGGGGATTGTCAAATTCCAGTCCCTGCCTGGCCTCACAGGTTTAAACGGTTACATTTCATGACTCGAGAACATTGTATAAACCTGAAATTTCAGTCCATAAATAAAGTCCATGGGAACAGAGCCGGCCGGTTCGCTCATGGCTGGGATGAGTTTGCCAACCCCGCCTGTACCCTCCTCTTAAAACTCTGCCAGGCTGCTGTGGGGGCAGGAAGAAGCCCCAGTAGCTGCCCTGGCCCCACCCTCCCTGCCCAGGTGGCCTCAGGGTACACAGACCTCAGCCCCCTCGGCCTGTGGCTCTTGAGCCACTGCCCTGAGACTGCAGCCCCCTGGGTATGGTGACTGCCAGCCCTCTGGTCCCAGGGCCCAAATTGTGACAGGGCAGCACCCACTGCGGGTGGCTCCTCCTTGGCCTTCTGGATGGAGGGACCGGCCTGCTTCCCTGAGCCCCCATTCCGAAGGATTCTTCTGGTTTTCCACGATGGAGGTTGCTTTCTAGAGGTCTTAGCTTTTGGTGAACAGTGCTGGTCATCAGCACGACATCCCCGTGTACTCACCGTGGGTTGGCTGTGCTCGCCAGGCACCCCCAGCCCAGGACACAGCCTCCCACCGCACGTCCATTGACTGATGCTCAGGATACGCGGGGCCAGGGCAGTGACCCTCCAGCCGCTTCCTGACAGCCCAGAGGTGGAAAGGGGGTTTGATGCAGACTGCCAAGGTGGGCCGAGCCGCAGCCTGGACGGACGGGCTGCCCACTGACGAGAGCCCAGGGCGGGCAGAGAGCTGGGGACAGGGCGTGAAAAGCACGGAGACCCACCCCTCCCCTCCCACCTACAATCCGCAATGTCTTCATGGCCAGAGCAGCTCTGCTTTGTGCTGATTGGTTTGTACTTTGTGTCTTCGGAGGACCGAGCCTTCAAAGTCCCTAGTACAAGGACCCTTCATTTCCCTGCCCCACCCACCAAGTGTTCCCTGTGCCTCACCGGGCCGCTTCTCCCTGCAGAGCGCCGGAGCCAGGGTCTGTCCTCGCGCCTGCAGAAGTGGTTCTATGAGAGGTTTGGGGAGTACGTGGAGGACTTCCGGTTCCAGCCCGAGGAGAACACCGTGGAGACGGAGGAGCCCCTCAGCGCCCGCAGGTGGGGGTTGCCGAGCCTGGGCTGCCTGTGCCTTTGGGGCCCCGGTACCTGACTGAAGCTTCAGAGGGTGGGCCAGCCTTTGTCACCATAGGCCAAAGCTGTCTGTGGGAGCTCCTGGCACAGCTGTCTGTTGTGCCCAGCCTTCTGGGGGCCATGCCTGGCAGGGGCCCACGAGGCCCACTTAGGGGCAGCAGAGCTGTGCGTGTCCCCTCTGCTCTCAGCTGTGGCTTGTGACAGTTGTGTGTGGATGGGGTCGGAGGCTCTGCCCACTGCCTGGGGCCTTGCTTGGCTCATGAGCCTGATCAGTAAACCTTGGCTCCCCTGCCAGGCGCTGTCATAGGCCCTGGGGGGTCCCAGGGGAGCCAGGCTAGCAAAGGCCCTGCCCTTGAGGTCTTCTGTTCTGGGGACTCGGGTGGGAGATGAGGGGACAATATCATTGGCGAGTTGCCCCCGCCTTCCAGTGCCAGCTTGCGGCGTGGCACTGAGGGCCATCCTGGCACACCCTGCTGTGCCGAGCCGCTGTGCATGGCCGTTCTGTGTGCTCGGGGGGTCCCAGGCTCTTGAGACATCCTCCCCGCCCGCTGCAGAGCCAGCGGAACTGGGCAGTGGGGACCACAGAGCCGGTGGACACGCTAACCCTGGGCTCCCATCTCTCCCCTTCTCTCTTAGGTTAACTGAAAACATGAGGCGGCTCAGTGAGTACCAGAGCTCTGCATGGCGCCCACGCTGCTCGGTGTGGGTGGGGCCCCTGGCGGGGGGACTCTGGGATTCTGAGCCGAGCCAACTCTTTGGGGAGATGTTGGTAGGGGCTCCTGCTCAGTGCTGACCCCTGCGGTCTGCTCTGTCCCCAGAGCGCGGTGCCAAGCCTGTCACTAACTTTGTGAAGAACCTCTCTGCCTTATCCGACTGGTACTCCGTCTACACGTCTGCCATCGCCTTCACCGTGAGTGGGTCCTCCAGGGGCCGGGCGGGGTGGGTGGAGACATGCTGCCAGCCTTCACCACATGATCAGGCACCGTCCCAGGATGGGAGATAGCCCCCATGGTGCTTCCTCAGGCCCCAGGGACATGCTTATTTCTCCTTCTGTAAAATGGGTTCAGTGACACCAAGGCCCAGCTGGGGGTGGCTTCAAGGATCAAAGGTGTTGGGTGTGGCCCGGGACTAGCCTGCAGGGCCCCCATCCCAGAGTCCCCTCAGGAAAAGCCTCTTGGCACTCACCCTGCGGTGTGGTGGCCACGCTGCTGAGGTCCACAGAGAACTTGGTGCTGCGGCCCAGGGCACCTGATAAGGGCAGGGCAGCACGAGGGACCCAGCCTGGCCTCTGTGAGCCATGAGTCCTGAGGGATTGGAGGGTGTCAAGGCCAGCATTGCTGGGGCCTTGGGGAAAGGGAGCCAGCCGCCCTGCCTGGAACTGCTCTGTGGGACAGGAGACACACCACCCGTGTCTCAGGACTTGATCCTCCAGGGGAGCCCCCTGACCTAGGGTGGAGGCTGTGCCTCCAGCATGAGGAAGATTCAGGCTGCCTACTCGGTTGCTGTGTCCTCTAGGCCAAAGAGGGGGTGTCCACAGCCTGGCACCGTCCAGGTCTCCCAAAGGCAGCTCTGTCTTGCCAAGTGGGCCCCTTGGGAGAGGTCCCCATATGGCCTCAGCCTGGGTCAGGCTCTCCAGAAAGTCCCTGAAGTCTGTGGCCCTGTGCCTGCCCCAGGCACTTACCGCCCACCTGGGACATGGGCACTTTGTACACTCACAGATGAAGGATGGGTGCTAGGGGCACCGGCTGCACTCTGGCTCTGGAAGGCCTCTTCTCCCGCCACCCCTCACAGATGCTTTGCGATGGAGGCCGTTGCTACCTGGGGCCCCAGAGGCCCCTGTGCCGTGTCCCTTTCACTAAGAGATGAGCCCCAGGCTGGCCCCGCCCTCAGGCCCCACCTCCAGCCCTGCCCTGTCTGCGTATCTGCTGTGTGTCCTGGGCTCCGTGCTGGGCACAGATGGTGTCTGGCATGAAGGTGGCCCCAGGCGTGGACCTGGCTTGTCCTCAGCCGGTGCTTGGCCGCCTCACCCTGCCTGGCTGAGTCCTGGCGATGCCCCAGGTCTGCTACCTGGGAGCCACCCCTGGGGTGGGCAGGACCCCTGTGTGGAACCCGCTGCCGCCTTCTGACCCCAGGACATGCTTCTCCGTCCTCCACCTCCCTGAGTGGCTCCTCGCTTCCACCCACAGCTCTTAAACCAGGGAAGCAGCCCTTCCTCTGCCTTCCCCGTCAGATGGGCCCTCCGAGTGTCTGGAGAGCCGGGGGTTGGCCTGGTCTCCCCGCTGGGGCTGCCTGGTTGGGGAGGTGGGAGGGATGTGCCTCGTCCTGAACCACACTGTCGGGGGCCTGACGCCCGTCTCTCACCTACAGGTGTACATGAACGCTGTGTGGCATGGCTGGGCCATCCCATTGTTCTTATTTCTAGCAATTCTGAGGTTATCCCTCAATTACCTCATCGCCAGGTAGGTGAGCCGGTTTGTTCTGGCCACTCTGTCCCACCGTGTGTGTGGCTGTGCTGTCTCCCTGTGTCTCACACAACTGTAACCCCAGCTGGGTATGTCACGCACTGACGTTTCGGGGGTGGTCCCCTGACAGCCTCCGGACACCCCCAGACAGGGCGGCTGCCCCCTCCCTGGTTTGCTAGAGATGGTCATGGGAAGTTCACAGCTCCCCCAGAAGCTCCTTCCCCGGGCGGCCAGCAGAGCCTGTGCAGGGCCATTCAGCACTTCCCCGAACGTCACAGGGACTTCTCCCCAGCCTCATTGGCGGGGGGCGGGGGCGGGGTGAAGCCAGCAGAGCTCAACCCCCTGGAAGGCTGGACTGGGAATGAGTTTCAGTCTCCTGCAGACAGCACGCCCGTGTGACCAACACGTCAACCCTGGCCTGAGTCAGACCCTCGTGTCACTCCTTGGACCCCCTCTGAGCACCCTGTTCCTGTGGAGGCTGAAGGGAGCTCTGGAAGCCCACACCCTGGGGCAGACCCCAGTCCTGGCACCCCTGGGTCTGTCTCAGCCTGCGGTTACCCCCAGGAGTGAAGCGCAGCCTTGCACGGGGGCCGAGGGAGGAGCTGGGGTTCTCTGCTTGGACTTGGCCGTTCAGAAGTTTGCACTTCTATGCACTGTGTTTCTAGACGGTTTTCTGTGCCTGCCCCAGTTGGGTCCTTTGAAAATGTTTTTGTAGAAATCACTTAAATACTCTGGAAGGTGTCGTTGGTATCCAGAGCTGGGCAGGATGAGCTCGGCCACTTGCTGACACCACCCCAGCTGGCTGATGCTAAAGGGCTGCCCTCCCTACACCTCTGGCCACTTTTCAGCATGTCCCCTGTGGCCAGAAGGGCCCCAGGGAAGGGGCTGCTGGGGGTGACAGGAGTTTTCTGCTCTCACAGCAGGGGGCTTCCGGGGGCCTTTTTCTCCCCACTGGGCAGCGTAGAAGGGCCAGGAAGGACTCCCTCCAAGCCCAGCTGGGCCTGCAGGGTTGGTGATCTGATGCCATTCCCTGGTTTAAAGGTATGTGTGTCTTCTGTTCACCAGGGGCTGGCGGATACAGTGGAGCATTGTGCCGGAAGTGTCTGAGCCCGTGGTAAGTCGCTGGAGGGTGCAGGGTCTCCGACCGTCTCCATCACGTCAGGCCTCACAGCCTGTGGGCGCCGCTCCAGGAAGCCTCTGGAGGAGGCCGTGTGGTCTTCCTGGGAGCCCTGCCCTGGCCCAAAGAGGAGGGGAGGAGGCCAGCCCCTCCCTACCCCTGAGCCCAGGGAGGCTGCACTCCCGGCCCCCCTTGCTAGGCCAGGTTTGGCTGTGCAAGAAGCAGATTGCCTGGCCCTGGCCTGTCGTAGCTGAGGCTTCCCAGCGAGGATGTGATGTGGAAGGGTGGGGGACATCAAGGGGCCGCTGTGGCCCCCACATCTCCCCAGGCAGGGTGGTGAGCAGTAAGCTGGACAAGTGGACCTGTTTGCATCTGAGACCCCAGAGTCCCCCTCTTGGAGGCTGCAGTGAGCCGAGATCCCGCCCCTGCACTCCAGCCTAGGTGACAGAGCAAGACTGTCTCAAAAAAACAAAACAACAACAAAAAACCCACCTCTGGCCCACTGCCTGACTTTGTAAATAAAGTTTTATTGGCACATAGACACTCCCATGCATTTACGCATTGCTGTGTCTGCTTTTGCACTACCGTTGAATAGGTGACAGACCACCTGGCTCTGGAAGCCAAAAATCTTCACTACCTGGCCCTTTACAGAAGGTTGCTCTAGAGGGGGGCCGTGGCCCATGGGGCAGGACCACCCGACGTGGGCAGAAGGGAGGCCTCGATGCCTCCCTTAGTCGGATGTCTCAGTGCCTGTGTCTTGCGTGAAGCACAAGGGGTCAAGGGAAGCGCCTGGAGGAGGAAGGCCATTGCCCGCCCAGTGCTGTGACCCGGGAAACCTCGGGAGGCTCTTAATGAATGGGAGAGAAGCAGGACCAGGGCTCCCATTGGCTGGGCCTCAGTTTTCTTGTCTGTAAGTGAGGGAGGGCAGCTGCGAAGGTGAACTCTGTGAGTTGGAGCCTCTGCTCAGCCACTGCAGGGGCAGCTCTCCCCAGCTCCTGTTGGGTGCCTGTGATGGGCACAGAGTGAGATTTCACCCTCAGCCCAGAGGGGTGTCCTCCTGGTATCAGGTCCCGAAGGGACATACCATCCCCTCTGAACTGTGTGGGGACAGCAGAGTCCCTGGGGCTGGGAGGGCACCACACTGTGTCGTCAGTCATTTCTCTGAACTGTTAAATTTCAGTGGAAAATTCTCTTTCCCCTTTGACTGAAGGAACCTCCAAAGGAAGACCTGACTGTGTCTGAGAAGTTCCAGCTGGTCCTGGACGTCGCCCAGAAAGCCCAGGTACTGCCACGGGCACTAGCCAGGGCCTTGTCTACGCTGGCCACAGGCGCTGGCCAGGGGTGTGTCTATGTTGGCCACGGGCGCCTGCCAGGGGTGCATCTACGCTGGCCAGGGGTGTCTACGCCAGCCTCAGCTGGTGCCCAGGGAGGGCTGAACCCTGACACTGAAGGCCCAGTTTACCCACTGTCAGGTGACCTGTAGTCACCCTGCCCTTCTATGGTCATTACAGCAACTCTGGTGGGCGGGAAGGGGCCTTCTGATTCCGCCTCTGCTGATGGTGGGTCAGGGCCTGGGCCAGGGCGGAGCCCCCGGAAGGACTCGGGCCTGGGGCTGCTGTTGCTGTGAGCACGGTCACCTCTGCCCTAGACCAGAGCTGCGCCTCCCCCAGCCTAGGAGCAGCTGGGCAGGACACCGGGCTCTGGGTGCCCTCAGGGCTGCCTGACCTGGGGGCCCTCCTGGCGTCGCGAGGTGACCGACAGCCCAGGCCAGGTTCTGCTGTAATCGCTGTTTCTCCTTCACGCAGAACCTTTTCGGCAAGATGGCCGACATCCTGGAAAAGATCAAGAAGTAAGTCCCTGGCCCCCAACCCCGGCCCGGCGGCGCACGCCCGGCCTGAGCCTCCTGTCTCCTTCCAGCTTGTTCATGTGGGTCCAGCCGGAGATCACACAGAAGCTGTACGTGGCGCTCTGGGCCGCCTTCCTGGCTTCCTGCTTCTTCCCCTACCGCCTGGTGGGACTCACCGTGGGTAAGGAGATGCGCCCGCAGCCTGTAGCATCAGGAGCGGGCACACAGGCGTCTGCATGCCACCAGTGTCTGCTAGATGTCTGCAAGAGCTGGCGATGCCTCCTCTGGTTTCTGTCAAAACATTTTAGTTTGGGGAAGTGAAGCCCGAGACTGGTGATAGTTTCTTAAATCAAGCTTGCCCTCCGCTTCCAAGGCCCGAGAGTCTCTGCCAAGTGGGAGGAGCTGGAGGACCCAAGACTCAGGCTAGCAGGCCCTGGGGATGTCAGGGAGCTGCTCTGGGCAGGACACACCTCTGGGGGCATCTGTGGTCTCAGGGGTGACAGATGCGGGGAGCCTGAGTGCCTGGTTTGAGGTGCAGGGAGGTTGCTTGTAACTGATGAGTTTGGTGACATCATGTGAAGCCAAGGGTCACATCCACTAACTCACTCATCTGCAGAGCTGGTGGTGGGTGGGGCGTGGCGGCCCCTTCTCACCCCAGGAGGTGCTCATCCGGTCCTGCCCGGCGTGCTCTCTGTCCTTCCTTTCCCTCTTCCCTCCTTTCTCTTTCTTTTCTTTCTTCTCTTCTTTCTTTTTTCCTCAATAACAACCATCCAGTGTCTGATGTGGGCCATACACTGGCATGTGGGAGCGAGGCTGCCAGGGTCCTGTCCTTGAGGGGCAGGTGGGGCTTGCCTGAGGCCAAGCAGGACAGCGCGTGCGGTTGTAGGAGCTGCAAAGCCAGGGGTTGGGAGAGCTCCGTGCTGGAGTCAGGAAGTCAGACCCGGCCCCTCAGCAGTCTGGGGTTGGCATGCCACTTAGAGGAGCAGCGTAGGGCTGTGCCTGTGTGGAAGAGCAGATGCCCCCACCAGTTTTCCTGAATGTGTTTGCTGTAATACAGCCTGACCCTAGCCCTGAGCCAGCATAACTGCTGGTGGGAGGACGGGCCTCTCGGGCCACAGCGGGTCTGGGCGCTCCAACAGAGCTCACTGTGGCCGTCAGGTGCCATCACCAGGAGGGGGCAGAGCCAGATTTGATCAGACCCTTACCCCAAAAATGCCCTGGAGGCCCTCTGGCTGGTGCCCAAGACTCTGGGCACTTGAGTAGGTAGGTAACCCCATGACCTCCCACCGGACCCCTGGGCCTGCAGCGTGCTTGGGTCCCTGGGCAGGTCCGGGGCAGGCCGCCCTCCACGGGGAGCCTGAGGGTGTGCACCTGGGTCTTGGTGTCCTGGATCTGTCCTGCCCTTCTTTTCTTCCCCTCCCCCACAAGAAGTCTTACTCTGTCATCCAGACTGGAGGGCAGTGGATGACAGA
Organism: Cheracebus regulus; assembly: GCA_963574635.1. Lineage (NCBI taxonomy): Eukaryota > Metazoa > Chordata > Mammalia > Primates > Pitheciidae > Cheracebus > Cheracebus regulus. Next base: position 49,831 of record CAUYQU010024609.1, on the reverse strand, counting down.
TCTCAGCTCACTGGAACCTCTGCCCCCCAGGTTTAAGCGATTCTCCTGCCTCAGCCTCTGCAGTAGCTGGGATTACAGACATGTGCCACCATGCCCCGCTAATTTTTGTATTTTTAGTAGAAATGGGGTTTCACCATGCTGGCCAGGCTGGTCTCACAATCTCCTGACCTTGTGATCTGCCTGCCTTGGCCTCCCAAAGTGCTGGGGTTACAGGTGTAAGCCACTGCCCAGCCCCTGTGTCATTTTTTGTGACAACTGGGGTGGCTTGGGTTCTTGTGACCACACTGACGTTCCACCGCCACTGGGCAGCGCTGACCCTGCCAGGTGTGGGCCAAATGGCATTCTGGCTCATCAGTACCCATGTGTCTGTTTGCAGTGCTAATGAGAGACCTGAGCTTAGAGGGGCAGAGGCTGCCTGCCCCAGGCAAGGATGGCCCATCTGGGACTTGTGCCCCCTTGAGCTGAGCTGTCCTCATGGGTCAGGGCACCACATAGAGGGGGCCTGGAGCTCAGTCCAAGCGAGTGGTCCTGGCCATGCCCCACCCCACACCTAGCATCTTTCAAGAATCAACCTGTTGGCCGGGCATGGTGGCTCACGCCTGTAATCCCAGCACTCTGGGAGGCTGAGACGGGTGGATCACTTGAGATCAGGAGGAGTTCAAGACCAGCCTGGCCAACACAGTGAAACCCTCTCTACCAAAAACACAAAAATTAGCCAGACGTGGTTGTAGGCGCCCAGCTACTTGGGAGGCTTAGGCAGGAGAATTGCTTGAACTTGGGAGGTGGAGGTTGCAGTGAGCTGAGATCGAGCCTCTGCACTCCAGCCTGGGCGAGAGCAGGACGCCGTCTCAAAAAAAAGCTAATCAAGTTGAGAATTGGCGTCAAAAAGTCTGACTTGACTGATGAGTTTATGTGAAAATGTCCTACAAAGGCACAAAATGAAACAAAGGCATGGCCTATCGATCCCCTTATAGCACAGATAGTATGTGGAGCTGTGACCCCAGGGCCCCTGCAGGGCGGGCCTGCCATGACTGGTCTGGTCTGGCAGGCTGGCACTGCGGGCAGTGAGAGAGCCCCCAGCACTGGGAGGGGCACCTGGAGAGACCAGATCTACCGACAGCTTTCGCTGCCCAGGGGGGTGCGTTAGGAGGTGTGTGTGGGCCGGCCCCACCTCCCATACCTGCGTCTGCCGCCAGGTGGGGTCCTGGGGTGCAGCCAGACGCCCTGCTCCTCTGAGGTTGTGCTTAGTAGGGGGACTGACCATGATTGTGTCAGGTGACAGTGAGGGAGAAAATGGAGCTGTCGCAGGGGAGCCTGCGAGGAGTGGCTGAGAGCTGTCTAGGCAGGTGCTCATGGGAGGCCTCTGAGCAGGGCTGGGCCAGGTGTGGGGGCACCCAGGTGAAGGAGGTCAGGTGGGAGAGGGGGTTGGGGAGGGACAGCCATGGAGGGGCCTCAGATTCAGTGCCAGGTTTGGGGAGTTGGGGCAGAGGAGGCACAGTCCTGAGTGTTTTAGGTGGGGGGAGAACAGCCCTGAGCTGGGTGGAGTTGGAGAGAGAAGTGAGGGCATCGGATGGTGGGGGGTCCTAGCAGAGCTGAGGGGCTGGCCTCCGCCCCCGCAGGTGGGAGTGGGTGTGGTCTGCCTCAGAGAGGGTGTGGCCTCAGTGGGCGGGGTCTGTGGTGAGAGTCTTGGGGTCTGTTGGTTGTAGATGAGGCACCAGCAGTGGGGCCGTGGGTCTTGGTGGATCTGGCCTGTTTGGAGGGCAGAGCCACCAGTTTGCAGGTGGGCAGGATGGGGTCAGGGAGAGCCTTGAGGAGATTCTCCGGGCATTCCCTGAAATGTCGGGCAGGTGAGGGTGCCCTTCAGTGCCAAGCGGAAGGTGGGGAGGAGCCCGCTGGAGAGGGGCATAGTTACTGTGGGATTCTGGGGGGGAGGTGTGTGGAGTGAGGGGCGAGGCCCTCCGGAGGGGACTGTGCAGCTGGATGCGGCCCTAGGGGAGCGAGGCTGGGGGGAGGGGCCCGGCTGAGGACTAAGTGAGCAGCTGGACTCACATCCAAGCTCTGACTGGGAGGTGGGAGGGGCCGGAACCATCACCTGGAGTGGACGGGCACAGCCTCGGGCTCCAGGTGGAACGGGCGTGTCCCCTGCTCTCAGGGCTCTATGCTGGCATCAAGTTCTTCCTCATCGATTTCATCTTTAAACGCTGCCCGAGGCTGCGCGCCAAGTACGACACGCCCTACATCATCTGGAGGAGCCTCCCCACTGACCCCCAGCTCAAGGAGCGCTCCAGCGCCGCCGTCTCACGCAGAGTGAGCCCCGACCCCAGCTGTGGGGGTGGGAGATCCCCAGGCCCACAGTTCTCTGTTCACCTCTGGCTCATTTAGAGGCTGCTGCTTCCATTTTATGGGGTCCTTGGATGTGAGGGGTTTTTCCCCCTCTTAGCAGGCACTGCTGTTTCTGAGGCCCATCCAGTTCCTCCCAAGCCCAGGGCAACACTCGGGACTGGCCATGACTCCTGGGAGTCACCCCTCAAGGGGTTGGCCTGACCTCTGCCGTTCCTGACAGTGAGGCTCTGGCACTAGACCAGGCAGCTTGGGAGGGCCTCCTTTGGACCCACGGGCTGGCACTGGGCCATATTTCTTCCACAGCCACAGGCCCTCCAGGGGTCCAGCATAGTGTCCCGCCAGGGCCATGGGGAATGAGCGCCTAGGTGCTCGCCTCGGGGCCACTCAGATGAGTAGGGAGGGTTACTGGGCTCTCCCCGCTGAGGTGAGGTGGCTCTGCCTGGAAGAAGGAGCCGAGCTGGCCCGGCAGGGGCCTGGGGCACGTCTTCCAGAATTCAGATCCCAGCTTTCGGGAGGGTGGATACGGGGGCGTGGGCGGCGGGCCTGATGTCAACGCTGTGTGCCATTGGCAGCTGCAGACGACCTCGTCACGGAGCTACGTGCCCAGCGCACCGGCCAGCCTGGGTAAAGAGGAGGACGCCGGCCGCTTCCACAGCACCAAGAAGGGCAATTTCCACGAAATCTTCAATCTGACGGAAAACGAGCGTCCGCTGGCGGGTACGTGGGCTGTGAGTCTTAGACTGAAGGCCGGTGGGGGGACACCGTGACAGGCCAGAGGAGCCCTCAGGAGGGCATTCACATCCTGCTGCCCAGGGTTCCGGCAGGCAGCGCAGGAGCTGGGGGTCATGAGGACTCCACAGGCTACAGGGGATGAGGGCATACCTGTGGGAGAGCCGACTCACCCTGCGGCACGCCCCTGACCGCAGGCGGCCTGCTGGGGGCAGAGTCCAGGGCACTGGCAGGGGGTCTGCCCTGTTTCCATCGTGTCTGGGAACAGGTGACTCAGGAACCCAGGGACATGTCACCCTTCCTGGGGACGGGCCACCCTTCCCGAAGGGACCTCCTGTTAACCTAAACAATGTACCCCGGGGTGTGTGATGAGCAGCAGAGGGAGCTGCGGAGAGCTGAGCCTCGTCCTCTGCTGAGCCGTGGCCCTGCTGGTCCTTGTGGAGGTGGCGTCCCGGGGAGCTGCCGGCTGCGCAGAGACTTCTGCTGCTCTCTGCTCGGCCTGGGTGCTTTCTCTTCGCTGGTGCCTGGTGAAGAGGAAACATCTGTTTTCCACCCTCCGGGGCCACCTCTCTCTCGCCGGCCCACCTTCCTCTCGCTGTGGGTGTTACGTGAACGCAGTGGGCGGATGTCAGTCTCTGAGAGTCAGGGCTCCCGGGTCCCCGCGTTGGGCCAGAGGCTGGGTATTTCCAGTGGAAAGCGTGATGGGCGGGCCTTTTCCCATTAGTGTGCGAGAACGGCTGGCGCTGCTGCCTGATCAACAGGGACCGGAAGATGCCCACGGACTACATCAGGAACGGGGTGCTCTATGTCACTGAGAAGTGAGTCTGGCCTCGGGGCCCTGCGTGGCTGCGGGGGAGGGGGCCTAGGAGGCTGCTTGGACCCTGGGCGGGCGTGGCTGGCCCAGTGCAGGTTTTCCTGAGTGGTGGCCCCGCCTCCCCGCACTCTGCTCTTGCCGGCTGTCTGGGCTCCCAAGAGAAAGGTGTTGCCTCCAAGCCACACGTGGCCTGGGCCGGCACTGCCGTCACCCTTCAGGCTGGTGAGGATGCCGTCTCATCTGGGGCCCGAGCAGTTCTTGGAGACGAGGGGCAGTCTCCCAAGGAGGGGACTGTGTGGGGATCTCTAGAGCTGAGGCCGGGTCCTTGCTGTCTGAGACGCAGCGGCCAGAAGAGGGCTTTGACTCTTCTCTGCTAGAACAAGACTTACCCTTGCTACACCCCAAACCCCGACGTGGGAGTGGGAGAGCTAGCCCAGGGATAGGGTCTTTCCTTGGCCTTGCCTGGCCCTCAGCCACCCTGTCCCCCACACTTGCAGCAGTGGCCAAGGCCCCACCTCCCCTCTGCTTCTTGCAGAGAAGGTGACCTGGACACTCCCAGCCAGGGCTCCAGGATGCCTGTGTCTCTCGCTGGGAATCCCAGGGTCCCGGTGTCTTGGGAATGGCAGTCTCAGGTTTCACACAGAGCAGTGGCCTGGAGTGTTTCACAGGTGCTGTGTCTGGTGGGAAGGGAGCGTCGCTGTCCATCCCACTGGGGGCTGAGGGCAGCATCCCGGACTCTCCCACCTGGTGGGAGCGCGCTCTGGTTCAAGAGCCAGGCGGTGCCTCTGTCTGTTCCCCTTCCAGTTACTTATGCTTCGAAAGCTCCAAATCCGGGTCCTCAAAGAGGAACAAAGTCATCAAGCTGGTGGACATCACGGACATCCAGAAGGTTGGTGCTTCCCCCTGTGTTTCCTTTGTCACCTTTTGGTTTTAGGAACAAAAAAGTCTCGGTCCATGAGGCTGGTGGGTTTCACTGGTTGCACTTGCAGCATGAGGGGACGGTGCCATATGGGGGGGCAGTGCCATCTGGGGGACGGTGCCGTCTGGGGGATGGTGCCATCTGAAGGGGCAGTGCCATCTGGTGGATGGTGCCGTCTGAGGGGAGAGTGCTGCCTGGGAGACGGTGCCATCCAGGGGGGTGGTGCCATCTGGGGGACAGTGCCGTCTGGGGGGTGGTGCCATCCGGCGGGCAGTGCCTTGTGGAGACGTCCACCAGTGTCCCTGTAGCCCCCTTAGGGCCCACTTTGTATCGGTCTCTGTGGAAAGCCTGCCAGCATCTGGGCAGCACGGCCACGCCGGCCACGTCTGTTTCCTTGACTTTAGTCTCCACATCCCTGTGGGTCAGCCCCTGTCCTGGGGTCCACTGGCCTGGACTGTGTGTCTCAAAAGTGGAGGGGCTGGGTTGGAACCCATGAGGTCAGGCGCCCAAGCCCTGCTCTGGCTGCTGGGTTCCCCACCCCTCGTATCTGGGGCCCTTCCCCTAAAGAAAAGTCCAGGGACCCTGAGCTTCTGCTTGGGATGCAGTTTTGAGGTAAGAGCTCAGATGGTTGCATCCGCTCTGGGCATTTTCTTAGCATTTTCCCTCGTACGCTATCACATGGAATGAGCAGGTGGACGTGCCACAGGTGCCTGTGGACAGAGGAGGCTCAGTGAGGCACTGGCAGGCACACTCGCCAGGGTGTCAGGGCCCCCAGCCCCCTCGCAGCTCCAAGCATCCTGGCCATGTCTGCGTTGGCACGGCGGGCACTCCTAGCCCATGGCAGTTGTGGTCCTCTCCCCCACCCTGCTCTGGAAAAAAGTGTGCAGTCAAGTGACCAGAAGGGGTGAGTTCAGGGCTGGGGTCCTTTCAGTCTGCCTGTTGCGGTTGACAGTGCCGACAGATGCCCCTCCTGGTGCCAGGCCCTGAGAGCGAGTTGTGGGGCCCAGTGCCCACCGTCAGTCTCCTCGGGGCTGCTTGTCTCTGGCTTTCCTTAGGATTGGGTGGGACGAACCCGTTACAGATCTTGTGTCTCGGCCAGAAAGTGAGGAGGTGCCCACAGGTCCTTACCCTCTGTTGTTTGGAAGTCCCAGGTGCCTGTGGGCCCTGCCACCTGGGTGCCCAGTGGAGGAGGATGCCCTGGGCCTGCAGAGGTCTGTGCCTCCCTGTCCCCCAGGAGAGACCTGTGGTGACAGCCACATTTTGTCTTTCAGTACAAGGTCCTGTCTGTCCTCCCGGGTTCAGGCATGGGGATTGCTGTTTCCACGCCATCGACCCAGAAAGTAAGTGCCTGCAGGGGCCGCCAAGCGGTCGATGTGGGCCCAGGGGCCTGGCTCTGAGCAGCCCTGGGACCAGCATGGGGCAGACAGCTGGCGTTGCAGTCTGAGCAGCAGGCCGCGAAGCCACCCCTCCGTCACAGCAGCCAGAGCCTGGGGCTGCGTCCAGGTTGGGTTTGAATCTTGCGGGGGCCATAGAGTCCCAGGACAGAGGGATGTTGGGTACAGGGTTCCCGTCTCAGTGACTCAGGAGGAGGAAGGCGCGGGCCTCAAGCCTGGCTCCCCTCTGCCACTTGGCTCCGTTTTCCTGAAGGCTGGGAGCCTGGCGAGCTGGGTGGTTGGGGGACATCTGTCTTTTGCACCCAGACCCATGTGACTGTGTGCTGGCCTGGCCTGGGCTGGTCTTGGACTTCATCTTGGTCCTGGTCCTGGCACCAGCCTGGCTGTGCCCCACTCACTGCTGGCATTTCTTCCCTGCTAGCCACTCGTGTTTGGCGCCATGGTGCACAGGGATGAGGCCTTCGAGACCATTTTCAGCCAGTACATCAAGATCACCTCAGCGGCAGCATCCGGCGGTGACAGCTAGTATTGACTTGCCCGGGACATTGCTGGAATTTTTTTTTTTTTTAACAATTTGGTAGTGGAAACAATTGGACATCCTCATGAGCTTTTGCAATAATTCTCCTGGACCTGTGGTTCTATTATGTTGACCTCTGCGTTTCATTGACCACGAAGGGGCCAGGGCTCGCAGGGACGGGGGTGTCCCTCTCCCATGGGGCACGTCAGGTGCCTCTGAGGGACACCTGTCCACGAAGGGGCCAGGGCTCGCAGGGACGGGGGTGTCCCTCTCCCATGGGGCTCGTCAGGTGCCTCTGAGGGACACCTGTGGACTGGAGGGGCAGAGGCCCTCGGGGACCCGTAGAGAGGACGTACAGGACCCCGGGTCCTGCCCTTCTCCATTCCAGCCTGTACAGAGGAACCTCTCTGGTCGCCCCAAGAGGGTCTTGCAGCCTTGTGTCCTGCTCTCCAGAGGCTGGAAGCTCGTCCACCACCAAAGCCATAGCTGAGGAGTGCAGGGCCCCTCCTCCTGGGGACAGGAAGTTATCATCACAGAGGGACATGGGGGCCCTTCAGCAGCCACCGAGACGGGCCTGGCGGTCCTCCTTCCCCTTCCACAAGACCATCCTGCAGCGTTTGTCCTTGGCACGGGGTCAGGGCCGGGCACAGCGTCCCTGCCTATGCTCTACACTCCCTCCATGGGAGCAGGAGGGTGAGACCAACCCGCCCCTCGCCCACCCTCCGTGTCTTCTGTGGCGCTTTCCTCGCCAGCCTCCAGGGCGCTCAGCCCCGCGTCGGTGAGGGCACCTGCCGCTCTCGGCCTGACACGCCAGCCAGGAGGTCTGGTGGGTGACCAGTAAGGGCACAGGATGGCGTGCAGGAAAAAGCACATCTTTCTCACACTTGGCTCTTTGGAAGGCCCAGGAGAACATCCCGGAATGCCGTTGGGGGTGCTCTGAGTACTGTGGCCTGTCCAGTGCGTGGCCTCTGGGCTGCAGCTGCCTGGATTGGTAGGGGGAGGGGCGGGCACGGGCAGGAGCGTTCCGGGTCCGTAGTGGCCCAGGCTGCAGCCACCTTTGGGCCATGGGAATGGCTCAGGCAGCTCCTGTGCTTTGGGAGCAACTGTGAGCCGAGCCCAGAGGCTGGGGTCTGCGCCGCCTGCAGCCGAGGCGACACAGTCTTCCCTCCCCTGCGTGCCTAGTCAGTGCCAGTCTGGCACAGACCCCTCCCAGCCCCCGCCCCGCCCCAGGGAAGCCTGTGCTTCCTGGGAACAAGGTGGCATTTGTGGAGGGAGCACCCCGCAGGCCTGGTCTACTGGGGCCTCTGCACTGGGCTGAAGGGAGGGAAAGGAGGCCTGGGCCTCGTGGACGGAGGTGGCTCACGCGTCTGCTGCGGTGGATTCCACAGCCCCCTCCTTGTCCCTTGGGTGTCGTTGAGATTGTTGTTTTTTGAAGAAACAGAAGATTATATTTTTTACAGAGAGCAAGCTGTTTTTCTTATTTTTATATCATTTTTCAGATGTAATTTTTACCTTTGCTCCAATCCTCATTTGCTGGTGTGGGTGAGGGATCCGGGGGCACGGGCTGGTTTCACCTGCTTCCCGGGGGCTGCAGGGTCACACGCTGGTGCGGGGGGTGCTTTGCAGGGAGCCGCGCCGACCACCAGATTAAGCACACACCCCATCCCGGGCAGCGGAACCCCCTCAGCTCTGGGCTGCACAGACATCGACGTCCAGGTGACGAATGGGGGCAGAACCCGCTCTGAGCCATGGGTCAGGCCCCTTGAGGGGTGCACCAGAGGAGAGGGCCCATCTCAGTGAACCCCACCTCGCTGCCTGAGGCAACACAGGGTGGGTGCGGACCCACCCCCAGGGATGGCTGCAGGGGCAGTGCTACAGGCAATGTCACACCCTTCTCCCCAGGGCTGGGCAGTGCCTGAGGGTGGGTCCAGGGCCTCCGGGCCAGTGAGCGCCTCTTCTTAGGTGCTGGGATTCTGTCCCCAAACGCAGCAGGAGGGCTCCCTGGGGCGGATGGTTTAGTTCGAGTCCCTTTTGTGGAGAAAGGGAGATGAAAACTGACCACCTGCCGGGTGTGGCCACAGACCTCCAGGGAGGGCCGGATGTTGGAAGCGGGGGAGGAGGGCCAGGGCTGCCAGCACAGGCCCCTCCCTGGAAGTCCTCCGGAGCAGAACTCAGGCCGGCGCAGGCTCTGGGCTCCCCTTGGAGAGAAGCTGTAGTTTTTACCAAATTGTGTACATCTGGGCAGATGTTTAATTTCTATGACTAATCACTGAACTAGATGAATGTTAAATTTTTTATGTCTGAAGCCTGAGTCTATTTTGGATCTGTAAATAATCAATGCCAGTGTGACTTTTGTTCAACAAAAGGATTGTACTGTATTAAGAACTGATGAAAAAAAATCCCCCTGTAACATTTTTTAAAGAAAACTTTGTTTGTTTAAAGAAGAAGTCTTGTATAAATTATAATTTTTATTTAAATAAACCTAAAATGCTTTGTGCTAAGGCTCAGGGCTGTCCACCTCCTTGGCAGGGCCACACAAATTGTAGATGGCCGGACCCAGCTGGGCTACCAACCCCAGGCCCTCAGCGCCCCTGCCAGCCCGCCACTCCCTGCGGCCCACGGCTGCTGGCGACGGAGGGTTCAGGTACTGACATGGCCTGGGTGACGCTGTGGGGTGAGGTGGGCTGAGAAGCAGAGTCCTGTCAGACGTGGGCATCGGAGGCTGGCAGCAGGAGCAGGGCTCGAGTTCCAGAAGACAGAAGACCAGGTGCCGAGGGGCGTGGCCTGCAGGGAGGGGTGGGATGGGAGAGGTGGAGGCAGGCAGCGCCTTGGGGTCAGGGCGCAGGCTCTGGCCCCACTCCACTGTGGTGTCCTGCCTGCCTGGGGGTCCTGGATGGAGGGGTTCCCAGCAACCCTTGGGGCTTGGTCTGTCCAGATCTGATACTGGATGCAGAAGGGTGCAAGGACCTGCCTGGCTTCTGAAACCCCTGGAGGTGAGTATAGGCCTTTGCCAGGTGCATGTGGTGGTGCCTAGTTTCCTGTGCCTCAAGCCCCCAGGATCCCCCTAGGTGGCAGAGACCTCCCCAGGTTACACAGGGAGGGAGCTGGAGCCAGGCGGAAACCAGGTCTAGTGGGCCACTCCACCCTAAGGGGCACGGCCTCAGAAAGTAGGACATGTGCATACTCCATTGATGTAGCCAGCCAGCAACTGATCCACCTACCCATCCACCCACTCACCCACCCGCCCACCCATCCATCCATTTATCCATCCATCCATTCATCCACCCATCAATCCATCCGTCTATCTGTCCATCCACCCACCCATCAATCCATCCATTTATCCATCCATCCACCCACCTACCCATCCATCCATTCATCCACCCATCAATCCATCCATCTATCTGTCCATCCACCCACCCATCAATCCATTTATCCCTCCATCCACCCACCTACCCATCCATCCATTCATCCACTCATCAATCCATCCATCTATCTGTCCATCCACCCACCCATCAATCCATCCATTTATCCATCCATCCACCCACCTACCCATTCATCCATTTATCCATCTATCCATTCACCTACCCATCAATCCATCCAATTATCCATCCACCCATCCACCCACCCATCCATCCGTTTATCTATCTATCCATTCATCCCCCCACCCATCACTCCATCCATTGATTTATCAATGCATCCATCCATCCATCCACCCAGCCATCTACCCACTTCACCAGCCATACATAGTAGGCCCTGTCCTTGGTGCTGGGATACAGGAGTGTTGGGCTAGGAACCTGGCAAACACACCGTCACATCCTTCCCAGAACACATCCATGCTGTGGTACCCACTGACCCCTTCCACCCACCCCTCTGTCCTCTTTGCAACAAGTCCTCCCCTGCTCGCCCCTAACTTGGAACAAGGGTCAGACCTACCTAACCCGTCAGCAGCCCACACAGACTCCTCCGCACAGACTGGGGGCAGTGTGGGCCCATGGCAGGTGTCACTGGAGCTGGGCCATGAAGGAGGTGGAGGGACCTGCCAACGCCTTCCGAGTGCTCAACCCACCCTCAGCCCACACCCTCTGTGCTTAAAACTGACAACTTACCTGTCGTGTATATTTCATCATTTAATGTCAGTAAAGGTGCCTACATTACCTCTGTCACCATTTTATGAGTGATTGTGATAACTATTTCAGTACGGTTGGTTTCCTTGGCAATCCTACATGTTTTAATGTGTGCATTTTACATTACTCTGGCATCTCTTAGCTGTACCTAGCTACCAGATGGACTGTGGAACAGAGGAAGGGTCACACACCTGTGGGGCAGGCCTGGTGCCCTCTAGGACTTTTATTCTGGGGTGACGGGGTGCTGCAGAGCTTCCAGCAGAAGCTGGCACTCTGGCTGCAAATCAGAAGGGGGTTACCCAGTGTAGGGGTGCATCAGGAACAGAGCCCGGAGGAATGAAAGTGTTGATGGTTTTATTCTTGGACCAGAGGTTCTCTTCATAGGTACTTGCTATGTGTTTTAAATATTTAGTGGATGAATTTAGTGAATAAATGAGTAAACAAATCAGAGAAGGCCACATGTGGATCAAAGTGAGCCATGCTGGGAACCCAGGGTTGTGGTCTGTTCTGTACGCCCTGCAGAACTCCAGGAGGCAGCAGACTATGGGACTATGAGCTCCAGTGGGGGCTGGAGGACGGGGTGCGCCAGAGACTATAGGAGCCACAGACTAAAGGCGTAGCCCAGGAAGGACCCCAAGACCCTGTCCTGAGTGGGCATGAGCTGGGAAAGCCGCCCAGGGAAAGGGCTACAGGCTGTAGCCACCCAGCACTGAAATCCGAAATCTGCCCTCAAAACCTCTGAAACCAGGGAGCCCAGCTCTGCCCTCCTCCAGGGTTCACGTCAGCTGGAAGGGAGACACATGGGATCACAGAGGGGCGGCTGGGGTGGGGCCAGAGCCAAGAGGCAGTGACAGGCAGCTGGCCCACTCCCTCAGACAGGAGCTGGCCCAGGCCCCCGCCACCTCTCCGCTCAAATCTACCGGACGTCACAGCTAGCATCGAAAGCTAGGGAAATAGCTGGATAGTACACAGTTGTAAGGAAGACGCTCAGTTGTTACTATTTGTAAATGGTATGGTGGTGACAGAAAACCCCAAATTCACAGGGAAATTATCTTAATACGAGCGTGGACGTTACTGATACAAAATAGAGTCAAAAGGGGAGGCCGTGAAGAAGCCCTCGCAGGCATGCCTGTAACAGGACTCACCTGGGAGCACCTCAGGACTGTAGGTTCCGGATCCCCCACTGTCACGAGGGCGCCCACCTGGGCACCCACCGAGTGACGGCCACTCCCACAGTGAACAGCACTGCCTCCTGCCGTGAGCTGCGTGACCTGTGAACTTAGTTCTAGAGCAGCTCATGTGGAGTTCTTTGCCTTTTAAAGTGTCGCCTTTATCCCGAACACCCCCCAGAATGCCTACCGGTGTGGCACACATATCCCGACTGCAATCCCCTTGCTGTTCCCAAATAAACTCTTAGGAGAGCTCTTTGATGTCACTTTGGGTTGACAGGAGGCAAGGTTTCTGGATATAACACAATGCGTAAAAATAATTGCAGTGGGCAGATCATGAGGTCAGGAGTTCAAGACCAGCCTGGCCAACATGGTGAAAACCCATCTCCACTAAAGATACAAAAATTAGCTGGGCATCGTGGTGAGTGCCTGTAGTCCCAGCTACTCAGAAGGCTGAGGCAGGAGAATCGCTTGAACCTGGGAGGTGGAGGTTGCAGAGAACCAAGATCACGCCATTGCACTCCAGCCTGGGCAACGGTGAGACTCTGTCTCAAAAAAAAAAAAAAAATTGCATTTCTATGGAAAACAAAACAGAAATTTAAAGATAGCCTCAAAGGCCATGTTTCATGCCTGTAATCCCACCACTTGGGGAGGCCAAGATGGGAGTGTCACTTGAGGTCAGGAGTTTGAGACCAGGCTGGGCAACATAGTTGAGACCCTGTCTCTATAAAATATTAATGAAAAAAAAGCCTCACAGTATGAACTTTTGGCTGGGCATGGCAGCTCACCCCTGTAATCCCAGAGCTGTGGAACGCTGCTGGAAATAGATGCTCAGTGCTGCAAAGAAAAATGAGCACTGGGACAAAGCATCTTTCAGCAATGCAATGTTTCCTTCCTGGACTGCAGGAAGGGTACCCTCACTAGCCATCGTGCCATAAGAGTACAAAGAACAAAGGAAAATACACAAATGTATCCATTACACATTACGGGTCGTCCTTACTGCTGTGTTTCTAATCTCCGTTGGCTGCAGCCAGACCTCACAATCTAAACTAAATCCCGATTGGCTAACAACTTAAAACTTTTCTAAACAGGTAAAAGCAATGGAGAGCTGGGACACACCTGTGAGCACGCCCAGCACAGATATCTTGGTTAAAGTACAAGGACATAGAGTATACTACGTGCCTGTAAGCATGGCGTGTCTAACAGCTACAGATGATAGGGCTTAACGAAGTTATCAGCACACTTATGATTTAACGAGAAAGGAAACTTTAAAAAGGAACTTTTTTCCTTCCCACAGACGGGGTTTCATCATGTTGGCCAGGGTCTTGAACTCCTCACCTCAGGTGATCCACACACCTCGGCCTCCTAAAGTGGTGGAATTACAGGCATGAGCCACCATGCCCGGCCCTCAGTTTATGTTTTTGTGTACTTTGTGGAAGATCAGTTGGCCGTAAGTATTTGGCTTTATTTCTGGGTTCTCTATTCTGTTCTATCAGTCTATGGATCTACATTGATACTAGTAGACACTGCCTCAATACTGTGTTGACTACTACAGCCTTAGAGCATAATTTTAAGTTGAGTAACGTGGTGCCTCCAGATTTGTTTTTTGCTTAAGATTGCTTTGGCTCTTCAGGTTCTTTTTTGATGCCAAATAAATTTTAAGATTGTTTTTTCTAATTCTGTGAAGAATGATTTTGGTATTTTGATTGCAATTGCAGTGACTCTGTAGATTGCTTTAGGCAGTATGGTCACTTTCACGATATTGACTGTTCTAATCCATGAACATGGGATGTATTTCCGTGTGTTTTTGTCATCTGTGATTTCTTTCCGCAGTGTTGTATAGTTCTTTTTGTAGCGGTATCTCACCTCCTTGGTTAAGTATATTCCTAAGTATTTTACTTTTTGTGTGTAGGTACTGTAAAAGAGATTGAGTTCCAACTCCTGACCTCAGGTGATCTGTCTGCCTCGGCCTCCCAGAGTGCTGGGATTGTAGGCGTGGGCCAACCTGGTGAAACCCCATCTCTACTAAAAATACAAAAATTAGCTGAGCATGGTGGCAGGCACCTGTAATCGCAGCTACTCTTGAGGCTGAGGCAGGAGAAGTGCTTGAACCCGGGAGGCGGAGGTTGCAGTGAGCCAAGATTGCACCACTGCACTCCAGCCTGGGCGACAGAGCAAGACTCCGTCTCAAAGGAAAAAAAGAGGATTGAGTTCTTGTGATTCTCAGCTTGATTGTTGTTGGGGTATAGCAGTGCTACTGATTTGTATACAGTGATTTTGTAACTTCAGACTTTGCTGAATTTATTTATCAAATCTAGAAGTCTTTTGGAGGAATCTTTAGTGTTTTCTAGGTATAAAATTGTATCATCGGCAAACAGATAGTTTGACTTCCTCTTTTCCAATTTGGATGCCTTTATTTTTTTTCCTCTGGCTAGGACTTACTCTATCAGGAGTTCTTGCCAGGTCCTAGCTGGGCCCTGAGTAGACAGAGATGAGCCAAAGGAAAATACAACATACCTACAAGTAACCACATCCCACAGCAGCCTGGGTTCAAAGGGTTCTTAGAGGCAGGATGGAACATTTATGCCTTGAGTGGCCAGGGAAGGCTTCCTGGAGGAGAGAGCATTTAAGCCGGGCATGGGAGTCTGGGCTGGTAGTGACACAGGCACAGGGCACAGAGACCCGTCAGCCCACTGAACAACAGATGGATCTGCAAGAGACCGAGCGTGGGTGGGTGCCAGATCAGCGGCCATCGAGGAGCTGAAGCACTTTGTTACAGAGCTGAGAGCAGATTCTTAAGCCCACTTGGTTTGGTGCCTTGCACGCTGCATCTGCCTGGCGACATGACCTAGGGGAGGCCATGGCACTGGCCATGCTGGGGGCCAGGGAGGACAGGATGGGTTGGTGACTTCCCGACACAGCTCCTCTCACATACCTTAGTGGATCCTGAGTTTGGAGTTCCTGACACTGATGTGACTCATGAAACAAGACCACTGGGTGGCTGGTCTGCCCCACCCCTATGCAGTGCTTCGGAGTTGTCCCCTCTTTAGGCCTCCTGCTCCCGCCAAGCCCCGAGGCCCTCAGAAGCCGCTGCTGAGAGCTGACCTGGGAGCCCAGGGCCTGCCTGGGCAGAGACTGTGCCCAGGAGCCAGTGAGCTGCCCTGACTCCTGGGAAGGCAGCCAGCACCTGCACCAGCCTGCCCAGGCACACCTCTTCCCTCCAGCTAACTCTGGTGCAATTATTAACCCAGCCTGGCTCTCATCTCCTATAAGAAGCCTTGTTGACCCCTAGACTGGGCCAGGTCCTCCCATGGGGTCTCCAGCCTTGGGATTTCCCTGTGTTTCATGGGCAGAGCAGGGAGTTACACATAACAGAAAAAACAGCTCAGACCAGCTCAAACAGAAAAGGAAATCTATTAACTTCTGTAACTGTTATGTCTAGGGTATCTTCAGAAAACTTGGATCCAGGGCTCAAAGGGGGCCTTTCTTTATGTTGGTTCCATCTCATGGTGGTTCCAGACCAACATTCTCACCTGTCAGCAACCCTGGACAAACCAGAGATTTCCTCTGCCCAGTGGTTCTTATAAAAGTTTCAGAACTGGACCTCACTGGCTGTGGTTGACCCGGCCAAGGTCACATGTCCATCCCTGAAGCATGAAAGACTGGGGCTAGCTCTACCTGGTCCATGTGGCCTGAGAGCTGGTGGGGAGAAGAGGTATAGTTAGCAGTTGAAGGGGAAATGGAGTTGGCCAGGCAGTAGCATGGTTGTCCACGTCATTGTGGCTGGCTCCCCACCAGACTACCGACTGCTGGGGCACGGTCAGTGTTTAAGCTCCATCTGTGCCCCAGCATTGCCCTGCATAAGGCAGCACAGAGCAAGGACTCAGGCAGGCTGGCTTTGGTTAGGTTCCTCAGGGCCTTGCATGTACTGTTCCCTCTGCCTGGAACAGCCCTGCACTGTACCCCTACCCACCGCCCCCACTTAGTACCACGTCATCCAGGGATCTGGAATTCTAGGAATTCTGATCAGATGCACATTAGACTCACTTATTCGCTCTCTCCTCCCAGCCTCCTTACCTTTCTTTCATATTTTCTCTTTTCATCTTTCTATGTTGCATCCTAGGAAATTTCTTCATATCTATGCTCCAATTCCCTGATTCTCTCTTCAGCTGTTTAATTCAGTTTTAACATTTCTGTTTTTTCACTTGTACAGGCGTATTTGGTTCTTTTTCAAATCTGTCTGGCCTTTTCTTTTTTCTTTTTTCCAATGGACTCTTTTTCCTTTTTGATCACCTTCCTTATTCCATTAAATCTTCGTTAATTTGCAGGCAGATTTAGCTGAAATTCCTTAGACAGAATAAGGAAGATGATCAAAAAGGAAAAAATAGATGGATGAATAGACTTCATCCCTCCCTCCCTTTCTCTTTCCCTCCTTCCTTCTTCCCTTCCATTCTCCTTCCTTCTCTCCTTCCTTCCCTCCTTCCTTCCCTCCTTCCTTCCTTCCAACAAACAGGGTCTTACTCTGTCTCCCAGGCTGGAGTGCGATGGCGATATCACAGCTCACTGCTGCCTAGTCCTCTCAGGCTCAGGTGATCCTCCCACCTCAGCCTCCAGAGTAGCTGGGACTACAGACATGCTCCACCACATCTGCTAATTTTGGTATATTTTTAGAGATGGGTTTTCACCATGTCGCCTAGGCTGATCGTGAACTCCTGGGCTCAAGCAGTCTGCCCGTGTTGGCCTCCCAAAGTGCTGGGATGACAGGTGTGGAGCCACCGTGCCTGGCACTTCATTTATTTAAAGCAGTTCTCAGAGGCCTGAATCTACTTGTTATTTCTATTGGCTTTCCCCTTCTGGTGGCTTGTCTCCTTGGATTGTGTGTGTGTGTGTGTGTGTGTGAGTGTGTGTGTGAGTGTGTGTGAGTGTGTATGTGTGTGTGAGAGAGTTCCTATTTGGTTGTACTTCATCTGTAGGAATCCCGAAGGCCTAAATCAGGTTGCTTTCCTCCACAAAGGATGTTTGCTTCTACTAGTTTATCACTGACCAGGACAAGTTTAATTTAATTTCTTGAGCTGGAATTTTCCTGTCTATGAGGATCGTGTACATTTCAGCACCGCAGGAGAGCAAATGGTTGCAAATCCTCCAGGGACGTTATTATTGTTCTTAAACGTTTCCACCTGGAGCTCTGAAGCAGCCGCCCAGATTTCCCAGAGGGATCCCTGTGCCGGCAGGCAGACGTGGTTGGAACCACTCTCCTGAGGGGGTAGCTTGCTTTGAGGGTCTCAAGTGGGTGCAGGAGTCTCAGGTTCACTCCCCAACCCACCACTCTGCATTTTGCATTACCTAAGGAAAATGCTTATGGCTCGTCTCTGGTTCCAGATAGCCTGCTTGCTTTTCTTTCTTTCTCTCTTCCTTTTCTTCTTTCTTTTTCTTTCTTTCCTTTCCTTTCTTTCTTTTTCTTTCTTTCCTTTCTTTTTCTTTTCTTTTCTTTTCTTTCCTTCTTTTTCCTTCTTTCCTTCTTTCTCTCTCTTTCTCTCTTTCTTTCGGTGGAGTCCTGCTCTGTTGCCCAGGCTGGAGTGCAGTGGTGAAATCGCAGCTCACTGCAACCTTCCCCTCTCGGTGCAAGCGATTCTCCTGCCTCAGCCTCCTGAGTAGCTGGGACTACAGGCACGCGCCGCCACGCTCAACTAATTTTTGTATTTTTAGTAGAGACGTGGTTTCACCATATTGGTCAGGCTGGTCTTGAACTCCTGACTTGTGATCCACCCGCCTCGGACTCCCAAAGTGCTGTGATTACAGCATGGGCCACCACACTCGGCCCAGTTTGGTTTATTTACTCTTCTTTTTTGGGAAGAGGGCTTCCTGTGATCTTGGCAGTGCCATGGTGTTCTGTCTGTTGACATTTACTCACGATCAGGTCGCGGATGGCGATGGCGTTTCAGGGTATCTGGTCACTGTGCTGCCAGAAGTCAAGTCAACCCATTGGCTCACTCTGGGAGTTATATCCTTGGCTGTCAACATGGCTCTCACCCTACTCCAGAGTTGTCATTTGGAGAGAATTCGGGGTGTGCATTTTCCGGTTAAGCCACGGCATGGGGCCTGGCCCTGCTGCTTACTCCTCAGCTCTCACGCCTGTTTCCGAGCTCCGGGGCCCTGCAGCGGCCGTGATTCCTGGTGACCTCATAGATTCTTCTGAGGGCTGCCCGTGAGATGCTGCGACTCTGTGCAGCTGGAATGCATAGCAGAAAGAGTGAGGGGTGTCTGTGTGTGCGCTGGGGTGCACTGGGGTGTGTTGGGGTGTTGGTGGTAGGAAGAGCCCTAGCATTGTTCAAGCCGGCCACCTTGATTGGACATTACCTAGAAAAGTGCCAGATTTCCTCTCCGTTTTAGGCACCGCAGATACAACCTAATGGCTGCTTTGTAGAAGGCCGAAATGAACAGGAACGCCTGAGTGCAACAGAGGCCATCCCACACATGCTCGCAGACAGGCCTGAGCTGGGCTTGCCGACGGCTCTCCAGCCCCTCACGCCCTCCTCCTCTCCTCTCAGGCACACTCAGACCCTTACTGGCCCCCTGTGTCCCTGGTTGGGGTTCTGTCTTCCTAGGAGATGCTGCTCCCTGGAAGGCAGCCCTGGCCTCGGCCGCACTCACCCGCGAGGATGTATTGATCCTCCTTCTGCACCCAGCCCTCTGCTCAGTGCCACGTGGTGGAAGAGGATGGTCTTGGCCCTCCGGGGTCATCATCAGGGAGACAGTGGTGGGGGCAGTGGCAGCTGTGACGCACAATGCGGCGGTCGTGGGAACACGGGAGGAGCACCCTAGCCTGCCCAGAGGACACGGAAGGTGTCAGAGGAGGCAGCATTTGCGCTGTGGCTAGAACAGCAAGTCACACTTTGTCAAATGTACAAACGGGTTGGGAGATGGGGCTGACTGGTGGGCGGGGCAGACCCGGAAAGGGCCGGAGGTGAGCAGCCACCAGGCCCCTTCAGGATGGGCGACTTCTCAGGTGTGTATTTGGGAAGCTATTTGGCTGGGTTTTCTGAGACTGGAAAGGGGCGTGAGCCAGGCTGGGCGGGGTTTCGGGCCCCGTGTCCACTTGCTGGGTGCCTTTGTGTGCACTCTCATGACTCGACCATGCAGATGCACCACCCAGGCCGCGCCAGCTCGGGAACTGGGAACTAAAACAAGGTCCTTGTTCACGAGGAGCCGTTCATCTGACCTGGGGAGAGGGCTGAGCCCAGGGGCTCTGGCTGACGACGGGGTGCCTGGAGAAGCAGCGAAGGCAGCTCAGAGAGAGAAGAAAGGCAGGAGCTCAGGGAGGCCACATTGAGGGAGAGACGGAGACGGCTCCCCGCGGCCCCACAGGAGGACTGGCTTGGGTCCAGGGAGCTTCCAGCTGCTGGCCCACCCTGTATGTCCTGGCCAGGTCACGTTTCCTCGGCTGTGCCCATCCAGTGCCATTATTGCTTTAAAACTGAGATGTTTCCTGGGCCATCGACCCTGCAGAGAGCCACAAAGCTCCCTTTGGGTCCATGTCAGAATTCTGCTTCCCAGAGCGAGACGGCCTCACCGGCTGCTCCGACACCAGCCTGTGCAACATGCTCCATGTGGTCAGAGAGCGGAGGCCACGGGGGTGGCATTCCTGGGACCCAGAAGCAGCTGGGAGACTGTCAGGGCTGCAGGGGCGTGGGAGCAGTGTGTAGCAGATTGAGGTCCAAGTTCTAGGGCAAGCTGAGGCCAAGCTGGATCCACAGGAGACCTGTCCCCAGCCCCCCACCTGCCAATGCCAGCCAGAGCCAGGACAGCCGGCCACGGGTCCTCCAGAGGACAGCAGGCTGGACAATCAGGAGGCAGAGACTCGGGCTGGAGGCCCTGAGAACCCCTGTCACCTGGCAGCCACATAAGCTGCCTCGTCCCCGCAAACACCCAGAAACTGTAGAGACGGCAGTGGAGGAGGGGAGGAATCGGGTCTGATGTCACCGGGCCAGCCTTGTTTTGTACCCCCTGCCCAGCAGGAGAGGCTCAGGAGGACACTCAGAAGGCTACAGGCAAAGCAGAGAAGCTGCACCTTCTCTGGGCCTGTGGGGCGTAGAGGGAGGGGGAGTTCTTTTGGACCCTGGAGGTGTAGGGTCCATCCCCGTCCTATTTCCCAGAAGAGGCCCAATCTGTTACCATGTCCACATTCCATGCAAAAGTAGAGGGGAGATTCAGGTCTGCAGTGGAGCCAAAGCTCTGCCCTGCTGGGTCGTGGCCAGGCAACTCACCAAACTCCCTCCCAGCAGCCCGGCTCCTGACACCGGGGCTGTCCGGCCTCTCTCTGGGAACATCCCACATTCCCTGCAGTCCACCTTCCATCCAGAAGCTTCTGGAATCCCTCCCTCCTGCCCCAGGTCCACCTTCCCCTCCACAGGCCTCACCTTGAGATGCCGCCCTCACCGCCAGGAGCCCAGCAGATGGACCCCCTGCGGAAGGCTGCCTGGCTCTAGGCCTGTCCCACGAGCCAGAACCTGCCGCATGGACTGGCCCCGACCGCCCTGCCCCGTGGTGAGGGCAGCTAGGACCAGGTGGGCCTCCCCACCCTCTCCTCTGTTCCTCACCTCACTGGCCAGAGAAGAGCCCCCCGCAGGAGGGAACAGGCCTGAAGAAGTGGGCGCTGGCGCCCACCCCACTGCTGCAATTCCAGCTGCTGTCCCCGTGCAGATCACAAAAGGACACTGTCCTATTCACCTGATTGGGGTGCAGGAGCGGGGGCCTCTCTGAGCCCCTTCTCCACATGGGTTGGGGGGCCTCACCTGGAAGTGTTGCTGCAGTAAAGGAGCCGGGTGTCCACATTTACAGAAACAGAAACAAAGGGATTCAACTCTTTCCTGAGTGCACGCTAGCCAGCGGCCAGCCTGAGGCCACTTCTGCCAAGCCCAGTTCTCCCCTCATCCCTGCGGGTGGGTGAGCGGGGTCATAGTCAAAGGAGTGACTCTCAAATGGTGGAACTGCTGACTATGAGAAAGACAAGAACTCTCTAGTCTCTGAGACTGGCAGCCTGGGGATGGTAGCCCCGTCCTCCACTAACGAAGCTCCTGGATGGGACTTGGGGGCGACCCACCTCTCGGCTGTCCAGAGTTGTTGTGGGTGGGTTCTGGTACCCTGTGTGTTGTCCTGGACAGATATCCTTTCAGGGAAGAAAGCTGCCTCTTCACCCGTGTCCTCTGGGCAGGCTCTCACCGTGGGCATCTGGTTCTGTGGTCAGCTGGTCTCCTGCCCCCGCTCTTCCCCAGCCTCGCCTGCCCTCGGGTGCACAGCTGACCTTGTCCCTCCACAGCTGACAATCCCAGTGCCTGCAGTCCAAAGGCCAGACCCCTTAGCCCACCCCTGCCTGCCTCTGGCCTCGGCTCCCACCCCCTCTCCACCCCGTGATGTCCCCTCGTAATACTAAATCGCTCAGGGTGCCAAACCCTCCCGCCGCACAGACACTGAGCCCTCTATGTTTGTACACGCTTTTCCCCTTGGCTGGAATTCCACATTCTCATGTGCCTGGTGTACCTTCCAAACCCAGTTACCCTGGACTGCTTTATCAGACCCCTCCTTCGCTGTCTCTCTGGAGTGACCCATCCCTTGGTTTCGCTCCACAGTATCTGACCGAGTACGTGCGCATGTCCTTCTCCCCAGCACAGCAGACCGGACTCACCAAGCGTGGGCAGCACATCTGAAAAATGCGGCCCGAGTCCAGCCAGGCCTGGGCCCGTGGCAGGCCCACAACAGGCACGTGGCCCAGATGAAATGAAGTGGCCTTGGCTCCAGGAAGCACCTCTGAAGTGTGGTGAAGATTTTGGGGTCACCGTGAGTACCCCCCAAAGGCCAGCCTTGGAATCTCCTGGATTTCACGCCAACAAAGCTCCCTTTCTCCTACCTGAACACCCTGGGAGGAGTCATGCTGGTCAGTCACTCACCCTCTTCTCCCTGAACACTCTGGCAGGAGTCATGCTGGTCAGTCACTCACGCTCCTGCAGACCGCACAGCCCCATCCTGGGCTCTGGCAGACCATGCGCACTGGCTTCCCAGCAGAACCTGACTTGACCCAACATGGCAGACACTGTGACGTTAGCCCATGTAGAGACAGCCATTCTCATCTCAGACCTCTGACCTCCACTGCCAGCGGATAATCCGCATTTCATGCCTATAATCCCAGCACTTTGGGAGGTCAAGGCAGGTGGATCACAGGTCAGGAGTTCGAGACCAGCATGGCCAACATGGTGAAACCCTGTCTCCACTAAAAATATGAAAATTACCTGGGCGTGCTGGTGGACGTCTATAATCCCAGCTACTTGGGAGGCTGAGGCAGAAGGATTGCTTGAACCCCGGAGGCAGAGGTTGCAGTGAGCTGAGATCGCGCCACTGCACTCCAGCCTGGGCGACAGAGTGAGCCTCCATGTAAAAAAAAAAAAAAAAAAGACTAAGTTTATGGGATTTTATTAAATCAACTACAGAAAATGAATGTACCCCATTTTACAGAGGAGAAGACTGAGGCCCCGAGAGGAAAACGGACTTGCCCAAGCTCCCCACCAGGCCTCCTGACTCATTGCCCAGTGCTCCCTCTCTGTCCTGCCTGCCCTCCTCACATGACAGGGACAGGGGCCCCAGCTCACACGTCCACTGCTGATTCTGCAAAGCAAGAGGTTGGAAAAAGCAAGCCAAGTCCATTTCCCTGGGTGTGCAAGTGAGCAGATTCTGTGGACAGAGGAGCCAGTGTGCTCTGAATCATGCAAAGCAACCCATTCACCAATTTTAGCAGAAGCTGGAACTTGCAGGAACCGAACTCTCTGCCAATGGCTCCTCCTTGTCCCCTGCGTCCCCCTGAAGCAAGTGGCAGTATGCCATGATGTCAACCTGGATTTAGAGTTTCTTAGCTTCGTGAGAACCCAGAGCATACATCGCCTGCATTCCCGAGGCCTATTTATAATGTCCTCATCCATCTTCTTTTCTTTTGATCAGGGCAGGATCTGATCTCCTTGGAGGAGCTGCAAATCTCAGCATGCTTGACAAATTCCAGCAGGGCGTGAATCATGGGCTCCTGCCTCCTGAGGGCTGTCCTCTGCCGCCGGGGCTGCTGGAGCCCCGGGGTCGCCTGCTGCCCAGCTTGGAGCCAGAGCCGGGTCTGATGGAGTCCGCCCTGCACGTTCCAGATGAGCTCAAGCCAGCTTTCCTCCGGGGATCTCAGCTGACACTGCAAGGCATGGTGCCCCATGAAGAGACGGTTTCCTTCACTTGCCTTTTTGCCCTGGCAAGACTGGCAACCAGGAGTCTCTGAGCACCGGTGGCTCCTCGGGGCTGCCATCTCTTTCTGGGGAAAGCCACATGGGTCTCAGACAGTTGTGCCTTCCTATTCCCTTCAGCTGCCAGATGGCCAGAGCTGCCACGTGCTGTGGAATGAGGGACTGTCTTTGAGATGTCCACTCGGGGACCTGTCCTGGCCCTGGGGTCAGCACACAGGTGGCTAGCTTCTTTGGGCTCAGGGTCATGCTCCCACTGGTGGCTGGAGGCACCCTTTACCCATGTCCTGCCCCAGTGTTCCGGAGTGGCAGGCTCCCTCCCCCATCCTCCTGGCGGCTGTCCCTCCCTGCCCCCTCCCGGTGACCAGAGCCAAGTCAAGAGGCCTGTGCTCTGTTTCCAACACGTCCATGTAGAGCGGCTGGACACTGGTGTTGAGTGCTGTGGAGGTGGTTGGGGGAGTGGACATTCCATTGTAACAATGGCAAAAATAGCACGATCTTTCAGCCACTGTGGAAACTGCTGGAGTCAGGCCTTTCCCAGGCATGATTTGCCCCCCACCCCCGATGGTGCCTTTGTCTCCCAGATGTGCAGATGTAGAAGCTGAGGTCCTGGGGGTCAGGGGAACCTGAGCGAGGAGGTGGGGGGCCAGGACTGGCTCCTGAGCTCTGCAACCCCTGTGTTGCCGTCTGTCTTTTAATCTTTAAAAAGAAGATACCGTGATATGATTAGGGTGCAGCAGGCGGGGCGCGGTGGCTCACACCTGTAATCCCAGCACTTTGGGAGGCCGAGATGGGTGGATCACCTGAGGTCAGGAGTTAGACCAGCCTGGCCAACATGGTGAAACCCCATGTCTACTACAAAGACAAAAAAAATTAGCTGGGTGTGATCTCAGCTACTCGGGTGGCTAAGGCAGGAGGATCCCTTGAACCCGGAAGGCGGAAGTTGCAGTGAGCTGAGATCATGTCACTGCACTCTAGCCTGGGCAACAGAGCAAAATTCTGTCTCAAAAAAAAAAAAAAAAAACGCAAGAAACACCAATACACCAGTAATAATAACTAGGATGCTGACACTGTCTCTACCTTTTCTGGGTATCCCCCATTCCCATAGAATCATTCTTGCCTACGATGACCTGCACCCCCAAAAGTTTTGCAAGTTGAGGAAGAGAAATAAAGAATCTGATGGGTACGCTGTTGTATTCTGTCCCCCATGAGAATAACGTCTCTATGCGGGGCAGGGGTGTCCGTGTCCACCATGGTATCGAATGAATGTTGAACGAGTGACTGAATGTGCAGGGAGGGAGGGAAGCCGTCACGTATGGTGGCTCTTGCTTCCCCATTCCAGGCAGGACATGAGCTAGGAGGACAGGGCCAGGCCGGCAGTGTCATCAGCTCATGGTTGCTAGAATGGGTGGCTCTCCTGTCCACTACAGCATCAGGGGGTGGGTGAAGGTGTTCGGAGGGACAGGAAAGTAGGGGGCACTGGCTTCCCTCACCCCCACTCTGCCAATCCCACCTTAGGGCAGCTTTTCTTTTTTCTTTTCTTTTGAGACACAGTCTCTCTCTGTCACCCAGGCTGGAGTACAGTGGCTCGATCTCCGTTCACTGCCACCTCCGCCTCCCCAGTTCAAGTGATTCTCTTGCCTCAGCTTCCCGAGTAGCTGGGACTACAGGCACACCCCACCACGCCCAGCTAATTTTTGTATTTTTAGTAGAGATGGGGTTTCACCATGTTGGCCAGGCTGGTCTCGAACTCCTGACTTCAGGTGATCCACCTACCTTGGCCTCCCACAGTGCTGGGATTACAGGCGTGAGACACCTCGCCCGACCCTCAGGGCAACTTTAGTGCTCCTTCCTGTACCCCACAGAAGCAGAGGAAAGTCCCCAGGGAAAGTCCTCTATGAGCCATGGTGACAGCATGGTTAGCAGTAGTTACAGTGCCACAATATGAAGATAAAGAATAATTGTTAAAAAGATTTTGTGTGCAATTTTGCAGAGGGAATGTCTTGCCCTTTTTTCTCCATTCAAAAGGAAGGAAGGTTATTCAAAATAGTCAAAAATACCCACTGGCTGAGGAGTGGATAAACAAACCATAGTGTATCCGTAGTGTGAAAGGTTACTCAGCCTGGAAAAGGAAGGAAGCACTAATTTATGCTCCAACGTGCAGGAACCGTGAAATGTGATGCAGAGAAGGAAGCCAGGCCCAAGAGGCCACACAGCGTGTGATTCCAGTGACACAAGCTACCCAGGACAGGCAAATCCACAGAGTCAGGAAGCTGGTTATCAGTTGCTGGGGGCTGGCAGGGGATGGATGATGACTTCGAGGCTTCTCTTTGGGGTGATCCAATGTTCTGGAATTATTGGTGACGACTGCATAACTCTGTGGATATACTAAGAGCATTGAATTGTGCACTTTAAAGTGAGTAATTTTTAAGGTATGTGAAATGTATCTCCTTTTTTTTCCTTTTTATATTTATTTTTTATTTTTTTAGACATGGGGTTTCATTATTTGCCCAGGCTGGTTGCGAACTCCTGGGCTCAAGTGATCCACCCACCTCAGCCTCCTAAAGTGTTGGAATTACGGGCATGCACCACCGTGCCTGGCCCTTGTATCTCCTTTTTAAAAGAAGGCTAGGAATGGTGGCATGTGCCTGTAGTCCCAGCTACAAGGGAGGCTGAGACAGGAGAATGACTTGAACCCAGAAGGCAGAGGTTGCAGTGAGCTGAGATCACGCCATTGCACTCAGCATGGGCAACAGAGTAAAACTCCGTCTCAGAAATAAATAACTAAGGCAGGAGTAGAGGCTCATGCCGACAATCCCAGCACTCTGGATGCTGAGGAGGGAGGCTAGCTTGAGGTTGGGAGTTCGAGACCAGTCTGGGCAACGTAGCAAGACCCTGTCACTGCAAACATTAAAAGAAAAAAATTAGCCAAGCGTAGTGGCATGTGCCTATAGTCCCAGCCACTCAGGAGGCTGAGGCGGGAGGATCACTTGTGCCCAGGGTTTGAGGCTGCAGTGAGCTATGGTCATGGCACTGCCCCAGAGCTTGGATGACAGAGTGAGACCCAGTTTCAGGGAAAGAGGAAGGGAGGGAGGTAATCAAGTAAGACAGTATTCTGCCATATGGGGTCCATGATAGCGTTTCTATGTATCAGGTGGGGGGCCGGGAAATGACATCACGGACCATGACGATGATAATAATCATGACAGGAGCAAGGATATCCAGCAGCGGGAACTCAGCGGGTGTGGACCCTCTTCCTGGAGCACTCGCATCCCCCTCTCCCGAGCCTGGAGTTAGCAGCCCTCCCAGTCGCTGCCCCTAAATGCAGCTCCCGTACCCTCCTGGGGCTTGTGCGCTGGGGGGGGGGCCTTCATTCTCATTCCCCGGGAATAGATGGGGGTGCGGAGTGCGGGGGGAGCCCCACCGCCATGCACTGCACTCTAAGCCTCCATTTGCTGTGTGTCTTGCAGAGCTGGGCATCCTCACCCTGTGGAGAGCAAGGGGCTCAGGAGTCCCAGGAGCAGCGGGCAGTATGACCAACAGCCCGTGTGGCCAGCCACTGCTCCGGGCCAGCAGCATCCTAAATGTGTGTGCGTGCACAGGGTGCAATCTCAGCGCGGTGGCCACAGAGCCTGGGGCGCGGGGTGGTCTGCTCTGCTCAGGGACAATTTGGTGGGCACCTGCACAGGGAGCCAGGCAGGCACAGTCAGGTAGAGCCTGTGCTTGGCCACTAGGGGGCAGTGTAGCCCTGAGATGGGCCCAGTGGGCACAGGCATGGTGGGTGGGCGTGGGGCAAGGGCATGCCCATGGGACCCTGTCGTTCCTTGCCACCCAGTCTCCCCAGGGAGATGCAAGAGCAGTTCTGGACACAAGACCTGAGCCCATGGCTCTGAGCCCATAGCATTCCCAGGCAAGTTGGAGATTCCTCTCCAGCTTTTCTGCATGCTGGCTAACCTTCCTGGAGCTTGCTTTCCAGAACCTTCTTGGAGCTAAAGCCTCCCTGGAGCAGGTTGTTCAGGTGCTGGCATCTCAGGGGCACCTGAGGGTGCCAAGCTCCAAGGAGGAGCCTTCATGCGGGGGCCTGGGTAGCCGTATGCGACAGCCCACGGGCAAGAAATCCCAGCATTTGTATTAGACAAGTTCTGGCAACTTTCAAGCAGGAAAACATTTTTTCTTTGTAGTCATAACGTTATCTTGGCTTTCCAGGGAAGCGCTAGTACATAAGACCTGCCTGATTAGGATCTAAATTCCCTGCAGCCCCTTCCCTCTGTTAACTCTACCTCAAGGCTTCATTTTTGTACCATGTTTTAACTTTCACAATTTTCCGTGTGTCAAACCCCAACAATTGTAAGGCATCAGGGGAGGCACAGGGGTGCTGTTCCCAAAACCCCTGAATTCCAAAAATAAGGCCAGGTGCAGCTTGGCCTGGGCTCACTCAGCTTTCCCCGTGAGTGATTTTTTGTGGCTCCTTGCTGTTGAACAACTGACCCAGGAATTTATTGTGTAAGGAACAGATTCCAGAAATCATGTAGCTTCTGGTTCCAGCCCCTGGCAAAAACCTTTCTGAAGTGCTTCCTACAGCATGTACAACACTAGAAACCCATCATGTCTGCGTTCTTGTTTTTCTAAATTCTATTTTTGTTTTTTAAAAATGCTCACTTCCCGTGAAACATCTCCCAGCACGTGCAAAATACAAACGGCAATTAGAATCCATTGAGCCCCTGGGAAAGGCTGCAAGCAGCAATTCCAGGCACAGAAAACGTCATGGAACATGGGGCCTCTTCTGGCCAGTGGCTCTCAGGGTGACAGGTGCAAGAATGACCCAGGGCGGCATTACACGACTCCAAGCCTCCTCCCCACCCGGAGAGTCATGAGTGACCCACTGGCCCCCAGAGATGGTGACGCATGGGGTTAAGGGAGGAGAGACCCTGTTCCAAGCCAGCCTCAAAGGGGAAGGACGGGAGCTGCGGAGTGGCCTGTGGGAGCCACAGACTTGGGCGGTGAGCGAGACCACCACACAGGCCGCTGCCTTTTACAAAGCCCCAAGTACACCCTGTCCATTCTCTGGGAATCAGCTCCGCTTTCTGGAAACACACTGGGTGGACTGGATCAACGTCCCAGTACAGACCCCTCAGGAAATCAGTGAAAGCTGCAGACCCGCTTCTCCTCCGACACAGATGTGGCAATTCACATAATGAAGACGGCGAGGAGGCAGCTTGAACGCATGCTGGGAAACCGCTGTGATCATAGTCAGCGCTAGACCTGGCAGCTCCGTGCCTGAGCCGGGCCCTGCGCCAACCGCTTCCTGCAGAGTGCCTTGTTAATCCTTCAACCATGCTAGGAGTCTAGACTACTGCGTCCAGTGAGAACGAGTTGTTAGGCCTTGGTGAAGGTCACACAACTAGTTAGTGGCAAATTAAAGCTCACCCCTCGAGGAGGCCAGTCATTTCAGACTCATGAATTTCTCTTTCTTCTTTTTTTTTTTTTTTTTTTTTGAGATAGAGTCTCGCTCTTGTTTCTCAGGCTGGAGTACAGCGGCATGATCTCGGCTCACTGCAACCTCCGCCTCCCGGGTTCAAGCGATTCTCCTGCCTCAGCCTCCTGAGTAGCTGGAATTACAGGTGTCTGCCACCATGCCTGGCCAACTTTTGTACTTTTAGTAGGCACAGTGTTTCGCCATCTTGGTTAGGCTGGTCTCAAACTCCTGACCTCAGGTGATCCGCCCACCTCAGCCTCCTAAAGTGTGGGATTACAGGCGTGAGCCATTTCGCCCGGCCCAGACTCCTGATTTCTCATGCAGCCGGACCACCTGGCCATCCCAGCACACGCTGCAGCCTTTGTCTCTTTAGTCCCTCTCCCCTCCCCACTTATTTAAAATTGTGGATTCTACGCTTGGTGTGGTGGCTCATGCCTGCAATCCCAGCATTTTGGGAGGCTGAGGTGGGCGGATCACCTGAGGTCAGGAGGTCGAGACCACCCTGGCCAACGTGACAAAACTCTGTCTCTACTAAAAATACAAAAGTTGGCCAGGACTGGTGGCACCTGCCTCTAATCCCAGCTACTCAGGAGGCTGAGGCAAGGGAATCACTTGAACCCAGGAGCCAGACGTTGCAGTGAGCCAAGATCACACCACTATACTCCAGCCTGGGTGACAGAGTGAGATTTTGTCTCAAAAATAAATAAATAAAAATAAAACTGTGGACTCTATATAGGGCATGGTGGCTTACACCTGTAATCCTAGTACTTTGAGAGGCTGAAGTGGGAGGATCTCTTGAGCCCAGAAGTTTGAGACCAACCTGGGCAACATAGTAAGACCCTATCTCTATTTAAAAATAAATACAAATAAAAATAAAACTGCGGACTCTAGCATGCAGGCATGGGGAAAAGTGCGCAGAGCACGTGCACAGAGTTCAGTGTGTGATCATCAAGCCAACACTCCGGTAACCTTCAGGTCCGGAAGGGACGCCCCTGCCCCCCAGAGCCCTCCCAAATGCGCCCATAGTCACCTCCTTGCTTTTCTTCACCTTTTCCCTATTTGTGTGCACCCCTAAATGTTATGGTGAAATTGGGCTTGCTGTCGGTCTAAGTGTGAATGGAACGATCTTTCATCTTTGCTGGACGTCCTGTTAGTGAGATTCATCCATCCTCATCTGTCCCTAGGACCTGGAAATGGGGCTGGGCAGTCTCTGGGGTTACCTCACAGCCTGCAGGTGTCTTATTCCAGGAAAGCAGGCCCACACCCAAACCCACTGGCTGCAGCTGAGTTTTGTTTATTTAAACCCAACCCGTCCTGCTTAAAGCCTTCTTGCAAAATATGCACTCCTGGGCCTCTCTGGTTTTCCCTGCGCCTGGGTCCCCTTCAGACCCACCCAGCAGCCTTCCACTGTGAGGCTCCAGGCTCAGGGACCCGCCCTGCCTTCCTGCCCCAGAACTCCTGTCCTTTCCTCCCTCCTGGAAAAATCCAAGTGGAAGGGTATATGGGGGGTGGGGAGGTCCTGGACCAGTCACATTAAGGGGATGGACTTTTCTCCTTCCTCCCCTCCGTCCACACACACATTTCCCAGCAGGACTCTCCAGTGGGAACCCAGAAGTAAAAGGTTCCAAAGCAACGCCACCTTTTTTTTTTTTTTAAGATGGAGTCTTGCTCTTTCACCCAGCCTGGAGTGCAGTGGCGGGATCTTGGCTCACTGCAACCTCCACCTTCCAGGTTCAAACAATTCTGCAACCTCCGCCTTCCAGGTTCAAACAATTCTCCTGCCTCAGCCTCCCAAGTAGCTGGGATTATGGGCACCGCCACCGCGCCCCGCTAATTTTTGTATTTTTAGTAGAGACAGAGTTTCACCATGTTGGCCAGGCTGGTCTTGAACTCCTGACCTCGTGATCCACCTGCCTCGGCCTCCCAAAGTGCTAGGATTACAGGCGTGAGCTACAGCGCCCGGCGCAACTCCACCTTTTAGATCAATATAATGACTTCACATCGTTGATACTGGGAAGAAAATGCTGGCGTTGGGCTTCATTCAGCCCGAAGCCATTGTTTCAAAAGGTTTGAGTGAAGTTGGCTGAGTATAGGTGTGACACACAGACACACCGCACGCTCCGGGGGAGAAACCCTTCCGGGTCTCCGCAGCCGCCCACGGTTCTCTCTGAGTCTGGACTCATCTAAGCTCAGCTCAGAGATTTGGCTGCAGGATCCGACCCTCCCTAGAGCCAAAAAGACCGCTCTAGAGGTGACTGCGCAATACTTCCACCCCACCGCTCCGACCCGCCCCAGGAGCCCTCCACCTACCGTCCCCGACCACTGGGAGGCCTAAGGGCTGCCCTGGATTGCGGCGCCCCAGCGCCACCGAGGGAGAGTGCGCGTCCTTCCCAGCCGCGAGTGGCAGAGTCCCAAAGCCCCACAGGAGGGGTGATGTCGCACGGTCCCAAAGCCCCGCCCATGAGGGGTTCGCGAAGTCCTAAGCCTCCACCCCCTCTGTGGCTGTGCCCGATCCGGAGGCAGGTGTACCCGTCTCGCAGACCTAAAGCTGCCCCCGTCCCACCCGTGGTTCCCCGCAGGAGGCGGGTGTGTGTGTGTCACAGTTCTGAAGGCTCCAAGGTCTTTACCCCCGTCCCCCAACTGCTGGCCTCTGCAGGAGGCCGGGGCGGGGCCGTTGCCAGCTCTAAATCCCCGCGGGTGCTTGCTCGCCCCAGGCGGCTTCCAGGGCCCCCAGTCTCCCTCAACTCGCTTCGGGAGGAGCTGGACGCTCTGGGACTCCGCGGCGCGTCCGCGAACGCTCGGAACCGGCCGCACGCGGGAGATGAGCGCGCCTCCGCCGTCCGCTCCAAATCCCTAATGTCAACCCGGGTTTTCTTCTTTTAGTTAAACGTTGCGCTTTAAACCAAGTGCGACGCAGATCCGGTAGCTGCCTATTGGGTTTCAAAGTCCGGGGAGTTTTGGTCCGGGTGAAGTATTTTGACCTCCGTTCGTCTTGCTGTAAAATGGGTAACCCCGCCTCGACAGCCGCGCAGTCCTTAATGGGGGACTCCCTGGCCCCTCGGCCCCAGCCCTCGGCCCCCGGGTCCCACCCGCGCGGCACCCCTAGCGGCGGTCTCCGTGTATCTCTTCTGCCAGGGTCGGGAGCCAGGCTCCGAGCTGCGGCTCCGCGCCCGAGGTGTGGAACCACCGCCCCGAGGGTAGCCGCAACTGGGGCCCCAGCCCCACCTCTCCCGGCCCTGCGCCCTCGGCCCCGCCCCCCGGGAGGTTGGGTGGGGAGGCCGCCGGGGAATAGGCCCCCCAGCCCCCGCCCCGGCCGCGCCCTCGCGTCTCCATGGCGATCCTCCCGGCGCGCACCTCCTTGCCGGCTCCCCCCAGGGCTGAACAATACGCGGCGGGGCCGGGGGCGGGGCGGGGCCGGGCCGGGCCGGGGGCGGGGAGAGCCCGGGCGGAGGGGGCGCGGGCCGAGCGCATCGCCCAGGCAGCAGCCGGCCGCTGGGGTCTGCGCTGCGAGGTGCGGCCCAGCCCGCTCCGGGAACTCAGCCCCCGCCCCGCGCCGGGCCCGCCCCGCTTCCCACGCCCGCCAGGCCGAGCCCGCGCCGGAGCCACCTGGAGCCACCTGGAGCCGCCTGGAGCCGCCGCCGCCGCAGGTTGATGCGCGGCGCCCTCCCGGGACGCGCGGAGGAGCCATCTTGAAACCAACTTTGCAAACTTTCTCAAAGTGCTCTGGAAGTGGAAGCTGCGGGGAAGGCCGGGCGCACGGTCCCCACAGTCCCCGCCAGGGGCCCCGGGGAGGCGGGACGCGGACCGCCCCGAGGGCCGGGCGCCGGGCTCGCGGGAGCCGCTCCCCGGCCGCGCCGGGTGGATGCGGAGGCGCGCCGGGTGCATGGATTGTGTTCGGGCGCCCGGCTCGGGCTCGGGCTCCGGGCCATGGCGCCGCCGCCGCCCGTGCTGCCCGTGCTGCTGCTCCTGGCCGCCGCCGCCACCCTGCCGGCGTTGGGACTGCGAGCGGCCGCCTGGGAGCTGCGCGTACCTGGCGGGGCCCGCGCCTTCACCCTCGGGCCCGGCCGTACCTATGCGGTGGGCGCCGCACAAACGCCCCGGGAGCTGCTGGACGTGGGCCGCGAGGGGCGGCTGGCAGGACGGCGGCGCGTCTCGGGCGCCGGGCCCCGGGGCTGCATGCACCTGGCGGGGCGCCTGCTGCCGCTGCAAGTCCGTGGTGCCCCGACGGCGCTGAGCCTCCGCCTGCGGGCTCGCGCGCACCATCACGGCTGCGAAGCCCGTGCCCGGCGCGCGCGGCCTGTGCTCCCAGGGCCTGGGCTCTGCGGGGCGCTCTGCTTCCCCGTCCCCGGTGGCGGCGTGGCCGCGCAGCATTCAGCGCTCGCAGCTCCGACCACGGTCCCCGCCTGCAGCTGCCCACCGCGTCACGGGCCCGGCTGTGGCGGCCGCCCCATCTGCCTGCGTCTGCTGTGCGCCTTGCGATGCGCGGCTGGCGCCGTCCGGGTGGAGCTGGCGCTGGAGGCTGCCGCCTCTGGGACGCCCTCCGCGTCGCCATCGCCTTCGCGGCCGCCGAACTTGCCCCAAACCCGGGTGGGGCCGGTGCGACGGGTCCGGCGGGGCACGAGCGGCCGAGGGAGCCTGAAGTTCCCGATGCCCAAC
This sequence comes from Cheracebus regulus, assembly GCA_963574635.1. Lineage (NCBI taxonomy): Eukaryota > Metazoa > Chordata > Mammalia > Primates > Pitheciidae > Cheracebus > Cheracebus regulus. The sequence goes on along the minus strand of CAUYQU010024609.1, from coordinate 16,426 downwards.
TACCAGGTGGCGTTGTTTGAGAACGAGCCGGCGGGCACCCCCCTCCTCCAGCTGCACGCGCACTACACCATCGAGGGCGAGGAGGAGCGCGTGAGCTATTACATGGAGGGGCTGTTCGACGAGCGCTCCCGCGGCTACTTCCGCATCGACTCCGCCACGGGCGCGGTGAGCACGGCCAGCGAGCTGGACCGCGAGACCAAGGAGACGCACGTGCTCAGGGTAAAAGCCGTGGACTACAGCACGCCGCCGCGCTCGGCCACCACCTACATCACCGTCTTGGTCAAGGACACCAACGACCACAGCCCGGTCTTCGAGCAGTCGGAGTACCGCGAGCGCGTGCGGGAGAACCTCGAGGTGGGCTACGAGGTGCTGACCATCCGCGCCAGCGACCGCGACTCGCCGGTCAACGCCAACATGCGCTACCGCATGCTGGAGGGCGCGTGGGACGTCTTCCAGCTGAACGCGAGCTCCGGCGTGGTGAGCACGCGCGCGGTACTGGACCGGGAGGAGGCGGCCGAGTACCAGCTGCTGGTGGAGGCCAGTGACCAGGGCCGCAACCCGGGCCCGCTCAGCGCCACGGCCACCGTGTACATCGAGGTGGAGGACGAGAATGACAACTACCCCCAGTTCAGCGAGCAGAACTACGTGGTCCAGGTGCCCGAGGACGTGGGGCTCAACACGGCTGTGCTGCGCGTGCAGGCCACGGACCGGGACCAGGGCCAGAACGCGGCCATTCACTACAGCATCCTCAGCGGGAACGTGGCCGGGCAGTTCTACCTGCACTCGCTGAGCGGGATCCTGGACGTGATCAACCCCCTGGATTTCGAGGATGTCCAGAAGTACTCGCTGAGCATCAAAGCCCAGGATGGGGGCCGGCCCCCGCTCATCAATTCCTCCGGGGTGGTGTCTGTGCAGGTGCTGGATGTCAACGACAACGAGCCCATCTTCGTGAGCAGCCCCTTCCAGGCCACTGTGCTGGAGAACGTGCCCCTGGGCTACTCCGTGGTGCACATTCAGGCGGTGGACGCGGACTCTGGGGAGAACGCCCGGCTGCACTATCGCCTGGTGGACACGGCCTCCGCCTTTCTGGGGGGCGGCGGCGCTGGGCCTAAGAGCCCTGTCCCGGCCCCGGACTTCCCCTTCCAGATCCACAATAGCTCGGGTTGGATCACTCTGTGTGCGGAGCTGGACCGTGAGGAGGTGGAGCACTACAGCTTCGGGGTGGAGGCGGTGGACCACGGCTCGCCCCCCATGAGCTCCTCCACCAGCGTCTCCATCACGGTGCTGGACGTGAACGACAACGACCCGGTGTTCACGCAGCCCACCTACGAGCTGCGTCTGAACGAGGATGCGGCCGTGGGGAGCAGCGTGCTGACCCTGCAGGCCCGCGACCGCGACGCCAACAGTGTGATCACCTACCAGCTGACGGGCGGCAACACCCGGAACCGCTTTGCGCTCAGCAGCCAGAGGGGGGGTGGCCTCATCACCCTGGCGCTACCTCTGGACTACAAGCAGGAGCAGCAGTACGTGTTGGCGGTGACAGCGTCCGATGGCACACGGTCGCACACCGCGCATGTCCTCATCAACGTCACCGACGCCAACACCCACCGGCCCGTCTTTCAGAGCTCCCATTACACGGTGAGCGTCAGTGAGGACAGACCTGTGGGCACCTCCATTGCTACCCTCAGTGCCAACGACGAGGACACAGGAGAGAACGCCCGCATCACCTACGTGATTCAGGACCCCGTGCCGCAGTTCCGCATTGACCCTGACAGTGGTACCATGTACACCATGATGGAGCTGGACTATGAGCACCAGGTTGCCTACACGCTGACCATCATGGCCCTGGACAATGGCATCCCGCAGAAGTCGGACACCACCACCCTGGAGATCCTCATCCTTGATGCCAATGACAACGTGCCCCAGTTCCTGTGGGATTTCTACCAGGGTTCCATCTTTGAGGATGCTGCACCCTCAACCAGCATCCTCCAGGTCTCTGCCACGGACCGGGACTCGGGTCCCAATGGGCGTCTGCTGTACACCTTCCAGGGTGGGGACGATGGCGATGGGGACTTCTACATCGAGCCCACGTCCGGTGTCATCCGCACCCAGCGCCGGCTGGACCGGGAGAACGTGGCTGTGTACAACCTTTGGGCTCTGGCTGTGGATCGAGGCAGCCCCACTCCCCTTAGCGCCTCGGTGGAAATCCAGGTGACCATCTTGGACATTAATGACAATGCCCCCATGTTTGAGAAGGACGAGCTGGAGCTGTTTGTAGAGGAGAACAACCCAGTGGGGTCGGTGGTGGCAAAGATCCATGCTCAAGACCCTGACGAAGGCCCCAATGCCCAGATCATGTATCAGATTGTGGAGGGCGACATGCGGCATTTCTTCCAGCTGGACCTGCTGAATGGGGACCTGCGTGCCCTGGTGGAGCTGGACTTTGAGGTCCGGCGGGAGTATGTGCTGGTGGTGCAGGCCACGTCGGCCCCGCTGGTGAGCCGAGCCACGGTGCACATTCTTCTCGTGGACCAGAATGACAACCCTCCGGTACTGCCCGACTTCCAGATCCTCTTCAACAACTATGTCACCAACAAGTCGAACAGCTTCCCCACCGGCGTGATCGGCCGCATCCCGGCCCACGACCCCGACGTGTCGGACAGCCTCAACTACACCTTCCTGCATGGCAACGAGCTGCGCCTGCTGGTGCTGGACCCCGCCACAGGTGAGCTGCAGCTCAGCCGGGACCTGGACAACAACCGGCCGCTGGAGGCGCTCATGGAGGTGTCCGTGTCTGGTGAGTGGCTGTTGGGGCGGGAGGACCGTCTCCAGATGGACCGCCTGGAGAGCCTCGGGAACCCACCAAGGGCCTTGTCTGGCATGCTGGGGTGCATTTGGGCCGGGCGCGGAGAACTCTGCAAGGATTTGTTGCCTCCGGTTGGATGTTGGGGGCGAGCGCCGCACTTAGGCCCAGCAAGGGGGAGAGGCACTGTGCTGCTTCCCTCAGCATTTTCCTGGGAGCAGGCCTGCGCTTCAAGTTCAAGACAGGGCTCAGCGCCTTCCTCAGCAGGCTAGTGGCTCCTGAGTACAGCTATGAAAATGTGGCCTCCGGGTGATCTGGGTCACAGGGTTTGCTTGGGTATGCTCTTTCATCAGCCAGCCACAGGGCTCTCTGGGAAGATCAGAGGTCACTGCCCCTTCCATGTGCCAATTAATTTCAGGGTGGCACCGTTGGAGACTGTCAGACAGGCCCCTGAGTCACCCTGTAATGTAGCCGGTGTTCGCTTGGTCTCGCTTTTCTGTCTTCTCCAGATAATAACAGTCGGGCGGCTGTGTGCAGGGCTTTGTGTAAGCTCTTTGAAAAGCATAGCCTCATTTCATCTTGGCTTCTGCTCTGGACACGGGCTTGTAATTTGGGTGCTGTTGAAGAGGCCTGCCCAGTTAGCGGTGGAGCCAGTGTGGGAACCTAGCTTGCCTGCTCTGGGGCTGGAGGTGAACAGAAGGAAAGGAAACCTTGGCTCGTTGGTCAGATGCTTAGATGCCTGGCAGGCCCTCCACGCCTGTGACCCTGCGGGCCAGGGCTGGCCTGTGGTGCTGGGGAGGGGGCTAATAGAACACGTTGGAACTGGGAGACGCAGAAGAGAGGGAAGAACTTGGCGGGGGCTGGGGGGCAATAAAGGTCCCCCAGTGACTCTGAGGTTTGCCTGACCATGCATCCAAGGGTGCCAATGCAGGCAGGTGACCTTATTTATAAGACCAAACTACTGTCAAGAAGAGCTCAGATTGGCTCCTGCTTGAGTCAGTTTCAGAGGAGCTGTTTAAACAGTGGGTTATTAGGATACAGCATTGCCAGGGGAGCCCTGGAAGAATTAGCAAGCTAACTTTCTGATTTGTTTTGTTTCTGAGGTTGGCTGTAATTCTGTGATCTGGGAGGCGTTGGATTGCTAACAGCTTCCAGTTACAGTTGTTTGCTTATACGATGGGAAACTTTCAGATTCCGTTTTGATATGATACAAACCTTCTGTGCAATTTTGGCAGTACAGTCTATTTGTTGGTGAATATTTTAAGTTTTGTGAGATTGTAAAATGTGTGGAGAATATCGAATAGGCTGTTAAGGGGGAATTAACTGGGATTATGGGTACTCTTAGGAAGTTTTTCTTCTGTAACACTTTCTCTGATAGATAAAACAGAATGGGAAATTTGGCCTGTTTAAAAATGACTTGGCCCAATCATAGGGCTTAGATTTAACGAGGGACAAGGTGGTGGGAACAGTTCTGTGCTGGAGGTGGGGATGTTTTGTGTGTCCGCGGCATCAGTAATGTGGGTCCCCCCACCGTTAGCCAGACAGCTGGGTTTAGGATGGATTCCCTTCCAAGGAGGTTGGTTCCTGAGGCCGTCTCCCCCGGGGCGCACAGCCTGAACCACAGCTGGAGATAGGCTCGGGCTCCATGTGTGTAGACGGGCTCCACCGTCTCCATCGTCCAGTTCTTGGCTCTGCTGCTTTGCTGACAACCCCTCGTGTAAATCAGGTACTGGGGCCTCATGCACCCGCACCCCACCCCACCCCAGATGACAATGGTTACCTCTGACTGGGTTCCAGCAAGCGGTTTTCTTTACTCTTTTACTGGCGCTGTCATTTGTTTCCCTGGTAACTGGGAGTTGAGTGGTGTTATGCTGCGCTCGTTTTACAGATGAAGACCCTGAGGCTCAGGGGTGTTGAGTGACATCCTCGGGGCTGCACATCCAGTGGGCAGGGGCACTCAGCATTAAACCGTGATCCACAGAAAACAGGCCACCCTTCACATTCCCCTTCTTCTTTAAGAGAACATTTTTGACGAATTAGTTGCTAAACTGAATTATTCCAGGGTCAAATGGGTGCTCTGCTTTAAAGTAGGCATATGACCGGGCACGGTGGCTCACACCTGTAATCCCAGCACTTTGGGAGGCCGAGGCTGGTGGATCACCTGAGGTCAGGAGTTCGAGACCAGCCTGGCCAACATGGTGAAACCCTGTCTTTACTAAAAATACAAAAATTAGTCGGGCGTGGTGGCGACGCCTGTAGTCCCAGCTGTTTGGGACGCGGAGGCAGGAGAATCGTTTGAACCTGGGAGGTAGAGGTTGCAGTGAGCCAAGATCCTGCTGCTGCACTACAGCCTGGGCAACAGAGTGAGATGTGAGATTTTGTCTCTAAATAAATAAATAAGAAAGATAAAATAAAGTAGGCGTGCTAGGATGTGCAGAAACCTCAGACCATTTGACTAGGATTTAATGCTCCAAAGAAGCAAATGATTATGACCATAAGATCTGTAGTTCCAGATGGCAAAGCACCCGGTAGAAAACAGAGCAAACAGAAAGATCAGCCCTTGACTTAACTGGAGGTTTTATTAAGGAACAATGCAGGGAAGCCGTGGTTTCAAACTCATCCACTGTTTTCAATGGCATGCTGTTGGTTCCCCAGGATTTATAGCCATGCCCTAAAGCCTTTGATGCAATATCACGGCTCAGGAGGTGCTGTATGGAACAGGCCTGCATGGGAAGTTTGGCCCGTTTGAAAATGATGTGGCCCAATAATAGGGTTTAGGTTTAATGAGGGATGAGGTGGTGGGAACAGTTCCATGCTGGGGGCAGGGCAGGGATGTTTTGTGTTTAGGGGGAGCCATTGACTAGATTTAGTGGGAGCCATTCCAGAGGGACGGGGGTGAGGTTGGGGGGGGCGCACCTGGGGCAGGACCTGGGCAGGCCTGCGTGGTGGGGGCAGTTCATTTAGCCTGGCCTGGGATTGAACACCATGATTGTGACTGTGAGTAGATAATTATTGATGATTTTATGTAGCCCACCAAGGACAAAACATTTTTGGAAAAATTTTTGAAGTCTGAATATAGTGAAATTCAAATAGCTGCCAGTTTTGAATGACATCCAGCAATACAAGATGTTCATTTTATGCGATGCTCTTTGAATGAGATTTTAAATTCTGTGATAGGGACTTTGTATTATGAGTGTGAGTAAAAGCTGTGTTTGCGTTTTTCAGCACAACGTGGCTGATGATCCAATGGACAACTCAAACCTGGAATATGCTCTGTGTTCTTTCTGGACAGTGGCCTTTCAGAGACACTGACATTCTTTGTTTTATTTTATTTTTAATTAAGAAAAAAAACGGGGCCGGTGCAGTGGCTCATGCCTGTAATCCCAGCACTTTGGGAGGCTGAGGCGGGAGGATCATGAGGTCAAGAGATCGAGACCATCCTGGCCAACGTGGTGAAACTAAAAATATAAAAATTAGCGGGGCATGGTGGTGCGCCTGCAATCCCAGCTGCTCGGGAGGGTGAGGCAGGAGAATCGCTTGAATCTGGGAGTTGGAGGTTGCAGTGAGCCGAAATTGCACCATTGCACTCCAGCCTGGGCGACAGAGTGAGACTCTGTCTCAAAAAAACAAAACAAAATAAATATACAATGAATTATATATAATATGTAAACTATAATGAATTATATAAAATTATATACACAAATTTATGTATGTATAGACGTGTGTGTGTGTGTGTGTGTGTGTGAGACAAGGTCTTGCTCCATTGCCCAGGCTTGAGTGCAGTGGCGTGATCATGACTCATGTCAGTCTTATCTCAGCTCTCTGCACCACCACACCTGACTTTTTTCATTTTTAGTAGAGACAGGGTCTCACTATGTTACTCGGTCTGGCTTCCAGCTCCTGAGCTCAAGTGATCCGTCTGCCTTGGCCTCCCAAAGTGCTGAGCATGAGCCACTCTGCCTGGCCTGGTGTGTGTATTGATGAGTAGTACATGAAGATGTTTTGGTACAGGCATGCAACGTGTAATAATCATGTCATAGAGAATGGGGTATCCATCCCCTCAAGCATTTATCCTTTGTCTTATAAACAATCCAAGTACACTCTTTTAATTTTTCTTTATTTTTTTTTATTGAGACCGTGTCTAACTCTGTCGCCCAAGCTGGAGTTCAGTGGTGTGGACAGGCTGACTGAAAACTCCGCCTCCTGGGTTCAAGCGATTCTCCTGCCTCCGCCTTCCAAGTAGCTGGAACTACAGGCCTGCACCACCACACCCGGCTAATTTTTCGTATTTTTAGTAGAGACAGAGTTTCATTGTGTTAGCCACCATGAGGTGGATCCTAACCTCATGATCCACCCACCTTGGCCTCCCAAAGTGCTGGGATTACCAGCATGAGCTACTGCGCCTGGCTTCTCTTTTAGTTATTTTTGAATGTACAATTAAATTATTATTGACTATAGTCTCCTGTTGGGCTAAAAACTAGGTATTATTCTTTTTTTTTTTTTTTTTTTTTGAGATGGAGTCTTACTCTGTCTCCCAGGCTGGAGTGCAGTGACGTGATCTCGGCTCACTGCAACTTCCACCTCGCAGGTTCAAGGGATTCTCCTGCCTCAGCCTCCCGAGTAGCTGGGATCACAGTTGCCCGCCACCATACCCAGCTAATTTTTGTATGTTTAGTAGAGATGGAGTTTCACCATGTTGGCCAGGCTGATCTCGAACTCCTGACCTCAGGTGATCCACCTGCCTCGGCTTCCCAAAGTGCTGGGATTGTAGGCGTGAGCCACTGTGCCTGGCCTTATTCATTTTTTAAACTATTTTTTTGTACCCATTAACCATCCCGCCTTCCTCCCCCTACCCCCTTCCCAGCCTCTGGTAACCATTCTTCTATTCTCTATCCCCATGAGTTCAATTGCTTTGATTTTTAGATCCCACGAGCAAGTGTGAACATGGGATATTTCCTTTCTGTGCCTGGCTTATTTCACTTCACATAATGCCCTCCAGGTCCATCCATGTTGTTGCAGATGACAGGATCCCTTTCTTTTTCATAGTGGAATAGTACACCACTGTGTATATGTACCACATTTCCTTTACCCAGTCATCTGTTGACGGACCACGTTATTTTTAATTCTCTTTGAATGTGTGCCTGTGGGTGCCTGGCTGGAGGCCTCTCATGCAGAACACAGCACTTGGGAGCAAGGTGATGTCCTTGCCTCTCCCACTGTGTGTGTGCTGCCGACCCAGGGATGTGGGAAAGTTGGTGTTTGTGGGTAAGAATGATTGGCGGATGAGTCATTCAGGCATGTCAGAAAATACTGGAACTCAGTGAAATAACAAGATTGAGTAACCTTCTCGCCGTTTACTCTGGTGGGGAGTGGAGGGTATAAAGTCGTCTAGGCTTGATAAAGCTTCCATAAGTGTTTGCCTAGTTAAATACAGGATATCGCAGTGGCTTTTAAACAGATGATTGCAAACAAGGAAGTAGGAGCGAGCTGCTGTTTGAGTGTCGTCTGGATGCATAGCATCATGCTCTTCTGGAACTCATGGGGTAGAGGACCGCACTATCTTTTTTTTTTTTTTTTTGAGACGGAGTCTCTGGAGTGCAATGGCATGATCTTGGCTCACCACAACCTCCACCTCCCAGGTTCAAGCGATTCTTCTACCTCAACCTCCCTAGTAGCTGGGATTACAGCTGCCCCCCACTACACCCAGCTAATTTTTGTATTTTTATAGAGACAAGGTTTCACCATGTTGGCCAGGCTGGTCTTGAACTCATGACCTCAGGCAATCTACCTGCTTTGGCCTCCCAAAGTGCTAGGATTATAGGCGTGAGCCACCACGCCCAGCCTGGATCTGACCATCTTAAATTGCTTCAGTGGTTGAGCAGGATTCTGAGAGTTTCAAACCTTCCCAGGAGAGTTAGGTGCTTTTGGCAACGAGTTAACCATTTCAGGGCTCTGATAAGTTTGGAGATAGTCGATTGGTCATACCTTGAGAAACACTGCCTCAGGAATAAAGAGTTTTGATTAGTTTATCGAGCACCTGCTTTGTGCGAAGGCCTGGAGAGCCAGTGTGACCCTGACTTCCTGCGGCTGGGTGGAGATGGATCATCGGATGAGCGACGGGGCTGAGCTAAGGGGCAGGGCAGTGATGCCAGGTGCAGGCAAGGGTGGGCTGGGACTCTTCTGTACCCCCCAGGCATGTGCAATGTGTGCTGACTGTGGAGGGTTTGGTGGGACCCCTCGGGAGCATGTAGGCAAGAGCTGGGGCCCATGTCCCAGCTGCTAGGTGGAGAGACTGCACAGGAGGGAAGCTCGGGACATCAGGCTTGCTCCAGTGTGGGGTGGCTGTGGAGGGTGGGTGGCTGAGGAGAGCTTTGCCAGCTTAGACAGTCAGATGCATCTCAGCCAATACGTTCCATGTGCCAGGAACTCTCCCAGGCTCTGCCTGCACTGCCACTTGCAATTCTCTTGCTGCCACCCTAGGGCGTGGAAGGGATTGTCACCAGCTCCTTCCCAGAGGTGAGCAGACCAAGGACAGGGCTCCCAGGCAGTGGCTTCTGGTGAGAGCGGTGGGCTTCGAACCTGGAGCGGGCGGCTCCTGAGCCACGTTCCCTGTCTGTGCTTGTCAGGTGAAGCCAGCTCTGGGAGGATGAGAGAGGCGCGTTCCCGAGCCAGACTGCTTCCTAGGAATTGGCTTTGAGTTGAAGACTCGAGGCCACTTTTGGCCCCATGTGGCTGGGCGTCTTGGAGATTGTCCTAAAGTTGATTGTGTGTGCAGGTTCAGACTGGGGAGACCAGCTGGGGCCAGACACAGAAGTGAGGGTGCTGGCAATTAGGAGGGGACCCAGGCCCAGCTTTGAGAAGCCACATCCCGAGTGGCCTGCTGGGTGGGGAATGGTCTGCTTGGGAGCCAGAGCAGAAATAAGCACGTGCAGGGGAGGGCCCTGGAGGCTGAGGGAGGGCGAGGGTCTCCAAGGGGGTCGTCCGTGATGGATGCCGTCTGGCGGTCGGAGAACCTGAGGACAGAGGTGTGACCTGGGTAGCCAAGGGCAGGCCCTTGGTGGCCTCTGTGAGATCTGAGTGGAGTAGTTTGGGGGCGCCTCTGAGGAGCGGAGACAAGGTCGCTGGCATGAGTGGTGTGGGAGTGTCAAAGGAAAGGCGGGTGCCATGGGGACGGGGCCTGCACAAGGCCGAGCTAAAGGCCCTGCAGAGTTGGCAGGTTATGCACAGCACCCAGCCGTCCTGCAGCCCGACCTGTGTTCACGTGTGGGCACCGGCCCCTCTCAGGGGCGTTGGGAGTGGGCAGTGCAGGGTCTTTCCAGTGTCTTCCAGAGGGCTGCTGTGCACAAGCTTTGTAGACGGCGCTGCCAGGACAGTAACTTCCGCCTCCCTCTGAGTCATCACACCTGGAGATGGAGGAGCAGGAGGCTGGCAGGAAAAGGGGGCCTGGGAGCGTGCAAGGGGCCACAGGTCCTCAGGACATGGACTCACCAGGGCAGGGCGCCCACCTCAGCACCAGCTGCCTGGGGACAGGAGGTCTGTGTTTGGCCCCACGTACCGACCGGGGTGTCGAGAGACCACTTTTAAAAGTCCGGGTGAAGTAGCAGGCAGGTGAAACTCTGGGCTTTCCTGGGCAGGAGTGGGTCAGGAGGTTTGGTGCTGGCCATGCCCGGAACGGCCTGTGTTGCTGAGCATGTCGGAACCCTGTGCTGGCCCCAGTGTCACTCCTGAAGGGCTGCCTTGGGTCTGGGCTGCTGCCTGTGCCTGCACATTTTGAAATGTGATAGCAGAACCTGTTCAGGAACGGGATCGGTGGGTGGGTGGGGGCTGGGGCCCCTGGCAGCGGCCACCTTAGTGGGGTGTGGCGTGTGGCCTGGTGCCATGGGGCTCATCCCTGCCAGCACTTGGATTCAAACAGAAGTAGATTTTATCGTGCAGGTACAGCATGTGGAAAGTATTCATGAGTTTGGCGTGATTTCTTCAGTTCACAGCCTTGGGGGAAATCATTTTCTAAGTTTTTTCTTCTTTTCCTGTATATGAACAGGCAGAACATGCGAGTTCATATAAATGCCCCAGATTCCCTAGAATGGAATTCCTGAATGCTGGCGGGGGGCGGGGGGGGGGCGGTGGTAGTAAACGACTTCTTTTTTTCTGTTTGTTTTTTGAGATAGAGTTTCACTCTTGTTGCCCAGGCTGGAGTGCAATGGCGCGATCTCAGCTCACCGCAACCTCCGCCTCCTGGGTTTAAGTGATTCTTCTGCCTCAGCCTCCCAAGTAAGTGGGATTCCAGGCACCCACCACCATGCCCGGCTAATTTTGTATTTTTAGTAGAGATGGCATTTCTCCATGTTGGTCCGGGTGGTCTCGAACTCCCTACCTCAGGTGATCCGCCTGCCTTGGCCTCTCAAAGTGCTGGGATTAGAGGTATGAGCCACTGTGCACGGCTGTAAACGACCCTCTTTAATTCAGCGACCCAGCCTTCCTCTTGCTTGTTTTGGGAGGGCAGCAGGGACCTTGTGAGGAAATGCAGGCAGAGGTTCCAGCCATGAGGGTCCAGAGGCCGGCCTTGCATTAGCGGCTGCTCCTTGTGGAGGCCCCTGGGCTTCCCTCTCCGGTCGCCTGTGGGCCTGGGACCTGGGAGGAGGTGTGGATTATGTCTGGAATGAGCCAGAGGGGACCCAGGGAGGGGGCTGCCTGCCAGGTGGAGGGCCCGCTGCCTTTATTTGGGGTCCCGGGGGGAGCCACGCAGAAGCACGGACAGACCCCAGTGCCGTTTCCGGCTCCTCCCACACGTGCTGGGGGACATAGCCCTGGGTGAAGGGATGGGCGTTTTTCAGGAAAACACCGGTGGTGGAATTCTCATGCTTTCACTTCAGGTAAGGACTTGTGGAGACCTCAGTGATCAGGTCCTCTTTTTGGGCGTGAACATTCCAAAGCTGGGAAAAGCCCCACACCAGCCTTTTAGTGCTGTATTCCCTCTAGTGACAGTTCTGTCCTGGCTAAAGGCCAGGGGCTCTTAAAGAAAACACACACACACTCACACACACACACGCGCGCGCGTACACATGCACACACACACATGCAGCAGGGGTGGGGGCCACTTTCACGGTCCTCGTGTGTGGTGACACCTTTCCTTCCAGCCCCCTGACACACTGAGGTCACCCCTTCCAGGTGTCATGGGGAGGGTGCAGGGGACAGGGTGCGTCCCTCGGAGCTGCGGGCCTTGTTTGGGGGCTTGAGCGTGTCCCAGGCACAAGGTGCTGGCCTGTAAGAGCGGGATTGTGCAGCCAAGGAGGCTGGCACAGAGCAGGGGTGATTCGGAGGTGGGCACGGGACGAGAGCGCTGTTCCCAGCCACCTGGGTCTGTGCTTCCCACCACCCAGAGGCCTGTTTGGGCTGTGCCTGCATCATCTCAGTGAAGTCTTACAGGATCCCCATAGTATGGGCAGAGAAACTGAGGCTAGACAGCTTGTAGCAGCAGGAAGAGCCAGGCGCAGACTCTGGGGTCTGAGTGCTCTCATCACCACGCTGATGGCCCCCTTCCGTTACCTCTGTCTGCCGGTGTTGGGGCCCTGGGATACAGAGTTGGGGATTTCTGAGGATGGAAGCCCACTGCGAGTGACTACCTTGCCTGAAACGGGATGGCTGAGAGTTGCCTGCACGTGGTGCCTGACTGAGCAGGGGGCAGCCAGGCCGCAGGATTGCTGGAGGGGCTAAGGCTGGAGAGGGGCCTCCTAGGAGCCTTCTCTGGGTCGGTACGGGGTTTCTTCTTGTCACAAGAAGCGCTGGAGTGCAGGACTGGTGGGCACCAGCTGCAGGGAGGCAGGCGTGTCACTGGCCAGAGCTGGAGGCTCTGTGTGGCGGGCCGGGGGAGGCAGATGCCAGATGAGGAGCCAGCTCAGAGCAGTGGCTGATGAGGGGCCAGATGAGGGACCTTCCAGCTCAGAGTCCAGATTCTTACTGGCCAGGGAGCCGCCTTCCTCCTGCTCTCCATTCTTCCCTCCCTCCCTCTATCCCTCCATCCCTCTGTGGGAAGTAGACCCCCAACTATCCATCTACCCACCAAGATCGATCGATCTGTCTGTCTGTTTGTCTATCTATCTATCTGAGACAGAGTCTTGCTCTGTCACCCAGGCTGGAGTGCGGTGGTGCAGTCTCGGCTCACTGCAGCCTCTGCCTCGTGGGTTCAAGCGATTCTCATGCTTCAGCCTCTTGAGTATATGGACTGTAGGCGCCCACCACCATGCCTGGCTAATTTTTGTATTTTTAGTAGAGACAGGGTTTCACCATGTTGGCCAGGCTGGTCTTGAACCCTTGACCTCAGGTGATCTGCCGGCCTCGGCCTCACCACCATGCCTGGCCAAGATTTTTCTTTCTTTTTAATAGCCTGTTTTTATTCTCAGTTCTGTATCTTCTTTTAAATACTTTAGGGTTTTTTTTTTTCATATCTAATCTAAATGACACTTGGTTAAGGTAAACTAACAGCAACTAATTCAAATAAAATCCCATGGCCTGTCAGCATTGGGAGATAAGAATGCTCCTGCAGGCAATAACCGTTTGTCAGTGAGTTGATTGTTCAGGCTGCCCTGCAGTTCCGCCGTGGGCCAAGGTCCCAGCGGCTGTCCTTTGATGTGTTGTGATGCAGCCACGGGACTCATTCTCCGTTGGAGACTGCGTGAGATTTCAACAGAGATGAGGCCTAGGTCGAGCCCCACTCTCTGCCCTGTGCAGAGTGCCTGACATTGGGCAAGCCTGGTGCCTCAGGGCCTCAGGAGGTGGACTGGCCATCCCTGGGGCCCCTTCCCTCCTGCCCCTTATGCTTCTGTAGGTTAGGGATTGGAAAAGCAGAAATCCAGCCGGGAAATCTGACTGTGATTTGGGAAACCTCCTTTTTCTTGCCCATGTATGTTGCAAGTGCTGAGAAATTATCCCATTTAAAAACTGTTATGAACTATTTACAAATCATATATCTGATAATGGATTAATATCCAGACTATGTAAAGAACTACAATTTGGTCAGGTGCGGTGGCTCACATCTGTAATCCCAGCACTTTGGGAGGCTGAGGCGGGTGGATCACCTGAGGTCAGGAGTTCGAGACCAGCCTGGCCAACATGGTGAAACCGCATCTCTACTAAAAATATAAAATTAGCCAGGCGTGGTGGCCCATGCCTGTAATCCCAGCTCCTTGGGAGGCTGAGGCAGGAGAATCACTTGAACCCAGGAGACAGAGGTTGTGATGAGCCAAGATCACGCCACTGCTCTCCAGCCTGGGTAATTATAGTTAAAATTAATCTAAAAAAAAAAAAAAAAAAAAAAAAAAAAACTCCTACAATTGCTCAATAAGAAAACAATAGAATTAAAAACTTAGGCAAGGATTTGAATAGACATTTCTTCCGCAGAACAGATGGCCAATAAGCACAAAAAGAGATGCTTAGTGTCATTAGTCAACAGGGAAATTCACATCGAAACCCAGGAGGGCTGGGCCCGGGTCCTCCAGCCTATAATCCCAGCACTTTGGGAATCTGAGGCGGAGGATTGCTTGAGCCCAGGAACTGACCATTTCTACCAGCAAAATATACAAAAATGAGTTGGGCTTGGTAGCACGAGCCTGTAGACTAGCTACTCAAGAGGCTGAGGCGGGAGGTTTGCTTGAGCCTGGGAGGTGGAGGTTGCAGTGAGCTGAGATGACATCACTGCAGTCCAGCCTGCGCAATGGAGTAAAACCCTGTGTCTCACACACACGCTCCTGCAGGGCAATACTCATTTGTCAGTGAGTTGATTGACACACGAAGAACCCCCCAAAACCTGCAAGGAGATAATACTTCATACCCGTTAGGATGGCTGTGGTCAAAAAAACTCAGAAACACAGCTGAAGGATGCGGAGAACTGGAGCCCTCGTGCAGTGTCGGCGGGAGCGTAACCTGGTGCGGCTGCTTTAAACACAGGAGGGAGGGTCCGCAAAATATTAAAAGTTCAGTTATCACGTGATCCAGGAATCTCACTTCGGGGTGTGCTCCAATCAAAAACAAGGTATTTATTTAGTTAGTTAGTTAGTTATTTGAGATGGAGTCTCACTCTGTTGCCCAGGCTGGAGTACAGTGGCACGATCTCGGCTCACTGCAACCTCCGCCCAGGTTCAAGTGATTTTCCTGTCTCAGCCTTCTGGGTAGCTGGGATTACAGGTGTGCACCACCAAGTCCGGCTAATGTTTGTATTTTTAGTAGAGGTGGCGTTTCACCATGTTGGCCAGGCTGGTCTCCAACTCCTGACCTCGTGATCTGCCCACTTCGGCCTCCCAAGGCGCTGGGATACAGGCGAGAGCCACCGTGCCCAACCTATTTATTTAATTTTTGAGATGGAGTCTCACTTTGTTGCCCAGGCTGGAGTGCAATGGCAAGATCCCGGCTCACTGCAGCTTCCACCTCCTAGGTTCAAGCGATTCTCCTGCCTCAGCCTCTGGGATTACAGTATCTGGGATTACAGGTACCTGCCACGATGCCTTGCTAATTTTTGTAATTTTAGTAGAGACATGGTTTCACTGCGTTGGCCAAGCTGGTCTCAAACTCTCGACGTGAGGTGATCTGCTTGCCTCAAGGCTCCCAAAGTGCTGGGATCGCAGGCCTGAGCCACCATGCCCACCCTGGCTGAAAACAAGGCCTTTAAAGAGATATTTGTACACCCATATTCGTAGCAGTCTTATTCACAGTAACCAAAAGATGGAAGCGGCCGGGCGCGGTGGCTCACGCCTGTAATCCCAGCACTTTGGGAGGCTGAGGCAGGCGGATCGTGAGGTCAAGCGATCGAGACCATCCTGGCCAACATGGTGAAACCCCATCTCTACTAAAAATACAAAAATTTGCTGGGTATGGTGGTGCACACCTGTAATCGCAGCTACTCAGGAGGCTGAGGCAGGAGAATTGCTTGAGCCCAGGAGACAGAGGTTGCAGTGAGCTGAGATCGTGCCATTGCACTCTAGCCTAGAGATAGAGTATGACTTTGTCTCAAAAAAAAAAAAAAGGGAGAGAGATCCAAGATGGCCGCGTAGCAGCAGCTCGGGATTGTAGCTCCCAGTGAAAGCGCAGAGAGTGAGTGGACGCCGCAATTGCAAACGAATTGTTGATGCCCACAGACTGGGAGATTCCCGACGAAGGAGCCACATGGGTCACCAGCGCAACTCTTTTGGCCGGCGTGGCTGTTTTGCCGGTGCCCCGGTGCGGCGCTTCTCGGTGCGGAGTGTATGGGACTGGGTGCCCTTTTAGTCGGGCTCCGCTGGTCCCATTCCCACAAGGAGAACAGCAATTGGAAGCGCTGAGGACTGAGAACAAGCCCAGCTGAACCCGGGAAGGCCCAGCTCTGTGGGGAACGGGCGCCCCCCGAAGGAAAACTAAGAAACAGAAAAAACTTCATCACCAACAAGCCGGACGTCCACTCAGAAACCCAATCTGAAAGTTGGCAATTACAAAGACGACAGGTGGATAAATCCATAAAAATGGGAAGAAACCAGTGCAAAAAGGCTGAGAACACCCGAAATCAGAATGCCTCTCCTCCTACAGGGGATCGCAGCTCCTCATCAGCAAGAGAACAAGGCTTGACGGAGGATGAGTGTGATGAACTCACAGAATCAG
>CAUYQU010024606.1:0-78564 GCA_963574635.1 Cheracebus regulus | reverse complement strand
ATCATACCTATTCTAAAAGTGATCACATAATAGGAAATAAATCACTTTTTAGTAATTGCATAAGCATTTCACAGATTTAAATGAAATCCTGAGCAATAGAGCAAGATTCTCGTTCTCTCTCCCTCTTTCTCTTTCTTTCTTTATTCTCTTTCATTCTACTTCTTTCTTTTTTAAAAAAATAATAAAATAAATAAATAAAAATAAAAAATAAATTGTCTTAGGATGTCTAGTGGAGATAAGGTATTTAACTTTGGTTGTGGAACAGTTACAATGGCAATGAGTTAGCATTGAGTGAGGAACAACTTAGGTAATTTGGGACTATTCAGACTTGGATGAGATACATCTTTAAAACATATGCAGCTGTGCACGATGGCTCATGCCTGCAATCCCAGCACTTTGGGAGGCTGAGGCAGGCAGATCACCTGAGATCAGGAGTTCCAGACCAGCCTGGCCCAGGTGGTGAAACCCCATCTCTACTAAAAATACAAAAATCAGCTGGGCGTGGTGGTGGGCACCTGTAATCCTGGCTACCAGGGGCACTGAGGCAGGAGAATTGCTTGAACCCGGGAGGGGGAGATTACAGTGAGCTGAGATCCCGCCACTGCACTCCAGTCTGGACAACGGAGCAAGACTCCATCTAAAAAAAAAAAAAAACCCTGCATCTATTAATATAATATTAATGTATTTATTATCGGGTTTTGATAATACCTGCTTTCTGTGTTCTCTAGCACATTCTAATAACCTATCTTTTAAAACAATTTAATAGCACCCAGTGCCCCACCCCAAGGTGTAACTGTATCAAAGAATGATGGAAATGGAACTGCAATTCTTGTTAGTTGGCAGCCACCTCCAGAAGACACTCAGAATGGAATGGTCCAAGAGTACAAGGTAATACATGTATATTAATATCCTGATGGACAGCCCCCGCCATCCACAAAGAAGAGGCGAGCTGGTATTTGTTTATGGATATTTGGCGCCATCTGCTGGTCCAAATAGCAACATGTAAAATTATTTTTTAAACATTTTCTTGTTTATTCAATGATTGT
This sequence comes from Cheracebus regulus, assembly GCA_963574635.1. NCBI lineage: Eukaryota > Metazoa > Chordata > Mammalia > Primates > Pitheciidae > Cheracebus > Cheracebus regulus. The sequence goes on along the minus strand of CAUYQU010024606.1, from coordinate 77,518 downwards.
GAGTTTCTGATTCAGTTGCTCTGTCGGGGCCCTTGCACATATATTTTGGTGAATCTTTTGGTGATTCTGATGTGCATCCCTAGTTAAGGCCCAAATAAGACTATACATGTTCTTCTGAGTAGCAAATTAATCTGTATAGTAACCAAGTATCCTGAGCCTAATTTTAAGTATATTTTATTTTCAGAAGATTTTTTAAAACAAATTGAGAAACCTCTTTATGAAATTTGTGTATATTAACAGTGTACTTTTTAAAGTATTTACAAGACTGCCATAAGTGCACTGTGCATGTTTTAAGATATTTCAAATAATATTTTCTAGCATAATTGAGTCACTAAAAGGTAAACGTCTCTGTACTTTTAAGTGCTTTCTTAAGAGTTTCTAGGTTGTTTCAATACCAGGGAGTGACAAGATACTATGTGCTAGTCTAGAAAAATAGAATGCTATAGAAGATTTTTAAGGATTTAAGATGAGGTGATATCTCAGCTCTCAAGCTAAATTGTGTAATGTAGACATTTTCCCCTAAGAGTTAGAACTCATTTCTCTCCTGCAGAAATGCCAAAGGGTGGATTTCACTTAACTTCATGGTCAATTTAAAATAATAAAATGCCTTTCAGAACCTGATTGACTGGTACAAAATCAGTTTGTGGCTTCAGTTCAGCTGCATAATGTAATTGGAGAAAATAAAGTCACAAAAGAGGCTTTATTTCCAAATGGTCAGCTCCTGGTATAGGATCCGACCATTTCTTGGTGTTACGTATTGAAACTATATTAAAATAATATTAACATTCAAATAAAAAAGAAAAGGGTATTGTGTAAATGATGGACACTAGTATGCTTAGATTTCTTTTAAATCTCACTTCCTATTACAGTTTAGACAATTGTCTACTTAAAGTTAATGGTATATGTTGCTTGAGGACATTGAAAAGTATACAGCGCATGTCCGCTAGACATGGTGGCTCACGCCTGTAGTCCCAACACTTTGAGAGGCTAAGGCGGGCAGATCATCTAAGGTTAGGAATTCAAGGCTAGGCTGGCCAACATGGTGAAACCCCATCTCTACTAAAAATACAAAAATTAGCTGGGCAGGTTGATCCCAGAGAACTGTTGAAGTAAAGAACTAGACCTGGAGTTTCCTACTCATTTTGGTTTTACAATATCTGGCCATCTGTGTCATGCCTAGAATGCAAATGTCAAATGATTATTATTCTTTATCTGTATAGACACAGCTATCTGCAAGGTACTTATTTATTTGGCAAATAACCCCTTGATGTTAAAAAAAAAAAAAATCTTAATGAAGTGGGCTGGTAGAAACTAGTTCCTTCAAGCACAAATTTGTAGACTTACCTGATATAACCTTTTAAAAGTATATGAGAATGTAATAAAGACGTGTTGAAACTACTTTTAACATTAAATTTGACTAGAAGGTTGTTTATAGAACTAGATTTTAGGAAAAATAACTTTTGAAACTTCTTATGGTGGTGCATGACAGTTTTGCACTCTGTCTAGGTCTAAAATTGCAATCCTCTGTTGATCTTTGCATTAATTTAGGTAATTTACCCGCTTGATTTTTGTTATGTACTTCTTACAGGTTTGGTGTCTGGGCAATGAAACTCGATACCACATAAACAAAACAGTGGATGGTTCCACCTTTTCTGTGGTCATTCCCTTTCTTGTTCCTGGAATCCGATACAGTGTGGAAGTGGCTGCCAGCACTGGGGCTGGGCCTGGGGTGAAGAGTGAGCCTCAGTTCATCCAGTTAGGTGAGTGTCAGTGTAGATCCATTTTGACAATCTGTCACTCTACCATTCGTCCCGCTTTGCCTTTTTGCATTTGGTTGAGCCACCCACCATTGATAGTTTAATAGAATATGGAATATGGCTTAGAGCTACAAAAAGGTGTTAATGGTCCTTAAAATATAGTCAACAGATAGGGAAAGAGAGAGAGAGACTAGATGTAGATATATATACATAGATATCTCAACTAAACTTGGACATATCCAAGCACACATGTTTGATATTTCAAGCAAGAGGCTGTCAGTATTCAATGTTATCCTAATCCTGTCCTGTATAATTTTTTATCTCCTCAACAAATACTGTTAATTGAGCACCACGGATATGTCCATGAATATGAAAGGCATCCTGCACCTTCATGGAACTAACAGTTGTTTGGATTTAAAATCAGACAAACAAGCAAACTTCTGTTTAAAACTTAAACTAGATATTGGAAGTTTATAGCAATGAACAATTTATATTCACATGTAGTGTCTATCTAAAATTGCAATTGCTTATTATAACAAAAGAAAGATGGAGATGTCAAAGACCATTGAAACAGGTTTATGTGCTGATTGGATAGAAAGTTAAACACAATTTGTGCCTCCAGTGTGGTTAGAGGAATTTAACCAAAACTGACATTGAAAGCTTCGTTACCACAATTTATCCTAGGCAATGTGGCGTGAACATAAAGTACATATTAGTAAGTGCATACTAGTAAAATCTAAAACAAACAACAGCAAAACAATGACAAGATGCCATTTTAACTGAAAAGAAAGAAGAAAGGTTAAAATATTAGGAAGCTGCTTTTAAATTATGAATGAGGCCAAGAAGAGTTTAGCATCTTCATGTCTTTGTTTTCCAGATCAGAAGCTAAGCAGTAGTAGTATTTTATTAGTAGTAAAATATTAGTATATGTTACTAATATTATAATCAGTTATTAAATCATCAAAAAGGATTATATGTATGAAGCTTTATAATTCAATTAATACTATTTATGTATGTTAATAATATTGATGACATCCTGGAAATTATTTCAAAACAAAAGTAAGAAGCACTTGGTTTTCATAAATGTCGTTGCTATACATAAAGAACTTTGAACTTCTCATTTATTTTGAAGACCGTTATTGATGTTCCATTGTTTAGACAATGCGAATTGCAGTCATAGATACATTTGCAGAATTTCTGTCATATAATACAGTAAAGTCTACCAAAGTCCACCTATGGGGTGGGGACTCTATTCCACAGAGACATTGGGGATCAGAGGCAGATGAGTTAGCCTCTTTATCACAGGGCTTCTGAAATGGACCCTGGGCCTGCAGAAAGGGGAGGAAAGAAACACAGAGTGTATGGGAGGGTTTAATGGTGCAGGTCTAGACACGGTGCACATCACTCCTCTCCTTTGTGACTGCAAGCAGGTGAATGGGGCTCACTGCAAAACTAAGCCATTAGCTAGGAAGCCTCCTCCCAACAGCTCTGTTATAGGAGAGTCCCATTTGAGCCTGTAGGGAAAAACTTGCTGTCTCTGTCACAGTCACAGGCTAAAATTTGATTTTTGCACTTGTGTTACCACTAAAGAATTTATCCGTGTAACCAAAAACGTCTTGTTCTCCAAAAACTGTTAAAACAAAATAATTTTTAAAAAAATGATTATATATAAAAATAACACTTTTAAACAAAAATAGCCCCTGGTTTGTTTCCAGCAACACAGGAAACTATAACGAAATAAGTTCCTTCATGCATCAGTTGCACATTTATATAAGATGCAGAGGACAACAGTTTATATTGAGAAAATAGTTGATATTCTAATATTTGCCCAATTTTGTTAAATTTCAATATTAATTTATTAAAATTGAAGTGATAAGTTAACTTTGTAATGATTCTATATGTTGTTGTTGTTATCTATTTTTATGACTGAAGATATTTTAGTTGTATTTTTTGGAAGATAAATTGGGAAAATGACTATGCGTCATTTTATTTATTTAAGATTTAAATCACAGGGGCTTAAGGGCCAAATTGGTTTCATTGAAATTACAGACGTGTTCCATTCTCCATATCTTAATATAGGCTCAGCTGCTGTGAGACAAAGATTGTTTTAATTCATTAGTCGCACACACTGGAGTCTGTTAAGTCCATCTGCTTGCTAGCATAGGACCTCTCTTGGCTGTTTCCATATTATCTGAAGCTACCCAACTTAACCTTGCACAAATAGCCATGAAATCTATAAACCTAGCAGATACGAAGAATGTGTTAGGAATAAGAAGAATAGGTCTGCCTGATGAACTTTAAGAGGATGAAGTGCTCTTAGGATAACCAGAGATAATAAAAGAGTCTGGAACATGAAATAAAACTTTCATTCAACAAACAGAGAAAGGCAGGTAACTGCTTGTGAAAATAGGTTTTTCAGCCTTGACCCTCTGTGGAATGAGATCTGGAATTCTGTTCAAGAAAAAAGCAAACTGAAAAACCACACACACTCATACAACATGAGAAGGAATTTAGCCATTTTGTATTGAAAGGGGTGCTGTTTTCCTAAAGGCTGTTCCTTAATCATTGAATGCTGCTTATTTTTCCTTCCAGTTTTCTTTTCAAGATGCAATGTCATTTAATAAGAAAAAAATCCATTGAAAGAAGAATCCATTAAAAATGTTATTCATATGTAATGAGTTATATCAATTATTTTTCTGGAAAAAAATGTATTTTTGGACTGAAAAATGTTTCTGTCTTAAAGCAGATTGTATTAGCAGAATTGCTATATATCTTTCTAATTTGGTCTTAAGGTCTCTCTTTGCAGAGTGGCTATAATCTCTAGTCCTGCCCTGACAAGGCTTTGGAGAATTTGGTTGTGGGTGTTCACATTGTGCCTTTCACAGGATGCTTCTTAATCCTGGCAGACAGCATTTATACTGTCTTATACTGATTTATACTGTAAGATGTCCCTGTAGCTCCTATCTGACCTGTTCCAGCTTATTCCTGTCAATATGCACCCTTCTAGGAAAGCCTTGACTGGGAGGAAAGTTAAAACCTCTCAGTGTGTTGCTTAGATGAGACTCAGGGAAGGCAACACAACAAAAACACGTGAAATCACTGAAGCAGTTTATCACTCACAGATCCATGAGACAGAGGGTGTGCCGACAAAGGCAGTTGAGAAGGCCTCCAGGGCAATGTGCTCAACCAGCAGGTGGGGATCCAGAGAAGAAAGACCTAGGGTTGGGGGACTTTTTGCTGTTGAAGGCATTACTTAAGCAGGTTTCCTTTGGGAAATTCCAACTGGTGGGTTCTTAGCACAAACAGCACAAGTTCCATTGGGTCACACTCTGTCTGAGCGTGGTCACTGTGGCATATCTGCACAGTCCATGTGGGGTGTGGGGTCACTGGGGTGAATCAAGTAAGTTGTATCTACATATCCTATAGGTAGGTGGTCACTATAAGTCAGTTGTATAAGGCACATATCTGGACTGACCATGTTGAGGAACTGGAAGGAGGCAGGGAACTTGAAATTGTCAAGGACGACAAAACCCAGATTCTGGTATGAGGTTAAACATAGATTCAGAATCAATGCTGAGGCCACATAAAATGTGAGAACTCATGACAAGAATATATATCAGAGGCAAATTATTTAATAGTTGTAAGAAGGCACCAATCCTAATGACATGGGCCAACACCTTCTTGTTTCACCAGATATGGTGGGAGAAGAACATCAAAATTGCAGACAGAGCTGGGAATTCTGCACAGTGGGCACCCTCAGGGTTGACATCACTCAATGCCAACCAACTTGAATATTGCTTTGATGATACAGCCTCCAGTTTTCTACAAAACATTTGCAGACCCCTTGTGTGACTTAGTGTTATGGTGGGCTTGAAAAAAAGTAGGCTTAAAACATAAATGTAAACTAAATTTTATTAGCCATATATTCCATCAATTTTTAATTATTGAATCAAAATGGCCACCGGAAAATATGAGCCCTTTTGGCTATTTATAACCCTTGATATTATAACTCTTTTACATATTTAACATTATTTTATTATATCTATTGCTCACCATGATTATTTTTAATGGAGAGATTATTCATGACTCTTTCAATGGTAACATTATCTTAATTTTTCATTGGGTGTTATTGATCCTGAATTTTATAGGTCTTTCTGAACTTACGTTAAGTAATGTATTTCTAAGACAATTAAATGTCTTACAATGTAGTGTTAGCGTTGAGGGTACACACACATGCACACACGTAGAGACTTTTCCATCTCTATCATAGAGAGGAAATAAAATTGTATTTTTTTTTAGAACATACTATTTAAGGATGCCTATAGAAGTCTGAAAAAGTTTATGTCTTATCTGTACACACTTATTAAATATTCCTTATTTGTACATGTATTATTCATACTTGTATTAAAGTATTTCATTTTTTAGTGTTATGTTTCTGTATTTTTCTCAGTTAGCTAGCACTGTCCTGTGTGACTTAATCTAAGTGGTAACCTGCAGAGCTTTCTGGATTGACAAGAGAAACAATGTGCCATTGTTTTTTTTAAAGCATGATCCTGTAAAATTATGTCACACTTGCTTTGAGTTAAAATAAATAAATTGTGCAGTTTTGCTGAAAACAGTATAAACTATTTTATTTGATGATGGTGAGTGGGGTGGGATGAAAAACAGAAATCATCATCCAGAAATTAACAAAATAATGGCAGCCACAAATGAGTGCGTGCATTATTGCATTGAGTCTTAAACCCAAATTAATCGGAAGATGGCTTTTCAGATTCCCATGGAAACCCTGTGTCACCTGAGGACCAAGTCAGCCTCGCCCAGCAGATCTCGGATGTGGTGAAGCAGCCTGCCTTCATAGCAGGGATTGGAGCAGCCTGTTGGATTATCCTCATGCTGTTCAGCGTCTGGCTCTATCGACACCGCAAGAAGAGGAACGGACTTGCTAGTACTTACGCGGGTATCAGAAAAGGTATTAGCTTCTCCCGGGTTTTCTTATTTAAACGTTTATAAAACTCTTGATTTTCTATTCGATTCCAAATTATTCATGTTTATGCATAGCCTCTAAAAATTACCTTAATATATAGAGGGCCCAGTTCCTTTAAAACTGATTTCACCAAGGTGTGTCTAGCTTTGGCTGTTACACCATTTACCTTTTTTTCTTAGGGAATTATGTTATTGCATTATATTCTTGAGGGAAATTTTTAATGTCCTTGTTATAGGAATTATAAATGCAAGCTTTGAGCTGTCTCACCCGGTTTCAGGGGAGACCTTGTTACCCTTTGTGAAGCACAATAGAGAATACTGCCATTTGATTATTTATAAAATACTCCTTTCTCGGTGGATATGGAAGGCATGACTGAGTGATGTACTTTTGCTTACAGAGATAAGAGGGTTAGTCCATTTTTATTACTATAGTTAAAATTACAAAATTGAATATGTGTATGCTGCTACTTAGTGATGGTGATTTTGTTACAAATGTGTTTACAATTTTAAAAAAGACAGCTTGCTTGGCCACTATTATTATTTAGAATTTTAAAGATGACTCAGATACGCCAAAGTTTTCACAGCTACCTTTGCTACATATCCTTAAACTCTGAAGACTGCTGATATTTTTGTGTTTTTTATTCTCAGAGGAGATTGTTAGCAGTGTCAGACAGACAAACCTCCCTGTACCCTAAATATGGTCATCAACTCTGGGCCTCACATCTGGGCTGTAGGTGAGATGGCTGTAAATCCCAGTTTTCAGGAACAGTCCAGTTTATGTCATTAGTCCAACAAGATCATTTCTAGTGCTCCTCCTTGCTCTCAAAATTGTACTGACTTAAATGGCAAATTATACAAATTATAGGGCCCGTCCTTCAGTCTAATGCAACAGCTTTGCTGTGCTGCAAAGCACATTTAAAGAGGATTTCCAATAAAACCCTACCATCACCAACTTTTTCCTCCCTAATTATCTACATAAATGAACATTTCCTACATGTGTTGGCCAGATTGTTCTCTGACCAATTATATGGCCAAGTCAGAATTTTTCATTTTAGCTGGAATTTGAATGTCCCTATGCATAGATAAAACAGTGTGGGACAGCAGTCTAAAATATCTGTGTTCTCCATCACAAGGAGACTTAGCAAGAAAGAGTCAACACAAATGCATCCCTAATACTGTAAAAATAAATCTCCTTGCCACCTGCCTGTGGCTCAGCAGCGATCTCTTCATGTACATACATTTGCTTTGGCATTATCATCCTTAAATATGTTTTTTTCAGATATGTGTTCTATCTAGGGATGAAACAGTATGTCAGTACTCCCTCCCGCCTGTGAAATGGAAAATGAGGGCTTGGAGGTGACTGAAAAGAGAACTGGTGCTCATTATGTAGACAAAGTAGAAGAATGTCAGGCACATGTTACCATATAAAACCTTTGACTAAAAATAATTGTAGACAAGGGGTTTTGGGGTGTTTTTGTGTGGTGGAGACAGGAAGGGCTATGATGATGGAGGTAGATGATGTTTGGAAATCTGATTTGAATGAGGAAAAGAATGACCAATTAACATATAGATATGGAGTCTCTTGAATTCTTCATCAAAAGACTTCCATCATCAACTATGTTTTGCAAATAGGCAGTCAGTGGAATCCTGTGTTTCTTATCACAATGAAGTGCCATAGCTACGTGATTATAATAATTTAATACTGTACATTGTCTTGAAATATAAAAATGTGACATGCAGCTCTCCTTCCTACTGAACTGTTTCTTTTCCTTTACTAACGTACTTTGAGCATGCTGACAAATGCCTATGTGCTCTTTGTGCAAAACCTATTAAACTAATACCATTGCCCCTTCAACTTAGCTTGCGTTTAAGCAGAAATCATAGAACATAATTACAAATGTAATTTGATGAGCATTTGATTCTGCTTTCTTCACTTTGTTCTGTTGACTCTTTTTCATAATTTTGTTTCTATGCAATTTTTTTAAGTGCATTTTGAGATCTTAAATTTTCCATGCCAAAATCAATGCTGGGTCATTTTAAGAAAAAAAGAAAGTAAAATATTTTAAAGAATAAAACTTGTAAAAGAGACTGTTGACCTATAAAACATCAAGCCAGAGTGTAAATTTGGGGGAATCATGAAAATATTTAACATTTCCCCTTTACATTTAGCTATCGGTGTGATATCTACCAGTTCACTGAGTACCTCCTGTCCACATGCATTCACATATTGCACTAGCATCACTTAGGTACACAGAGAGTTTATTATATTATTGGAAGCTTTGAAAATTAAGTTGTTATTTGGTGTGCTAGCTGTGAAAATTTCATTTAGATTGACCTCCTTTTCATCTCTTCTTCAATTCCTCAAAGTGGGGTTAGCAGTTAGCTAGAAGAAGTAATGACAAGGACCTTTCATATTTTCCTGGTGTCCTTGTGATTGCAAATTAATGTTCAGGCACTCCATTCTTGCTTGAATGCTTTAGTTTCAAATGCATCTTTCATTTTTTTTTTTTAATGAAGACTTGTTACTATGGCTCTGAATTTTTGAATGTTGCTAAATTACACTGACTCTCTGAAAAGACCTGACTGAAAGAAAACACAATAGGATTCTTAAGACGGGGATTGCTGTGCTGCAAATGAAGGCCACGGTATAAACTGGGGACACAGCATTGAGGTTTTTGCCTTTGTTCTTTCTAGTACACTCAGAGATTAAGTGGCTTGGGAAGAAGTGACAATTGTAGAGGATGCTATAGTATTTCAGTTTGCAACCCCAAATGCTCCGATTCTACAGTAAATTTCATGGAGATGTTCAGATGTGAAATAGAAAATATATTTCTGGAAGCGTTTTGATACATGATAAGTAATCAACATTCTAGTTTGTTATACTAAAGATTATTTTAAAGAAACTTTAATCTTAGAGGGAATAACATATATTTCATTCCTTTTTTTTTTAACCAGAGCAGCGTTTACTTTAACATGAAGAGATTGGAAATAAGTCAATCTCCTCCCTCTGTGAAATGACATGGAAATTGCTCTGGCATTATCCAACCCCCCAGGAATGAGAGAAGATAGGAAAAGTGGGGGAGGAATGGCTGCTACTTTTGAGGTCTGCAGTTCAATTTCAGGCATTATTGATTAGATGAAGATTTATAACTGCAGAGTGTGTGAAGGTTTTCAGAGAGGTGTTATTGTTCTATTGTTTAGCTTCTACAGTGGTATTAAAAGAATGTCCAGCCTACTTCTAGGAAGCTTCTAAAAGTAAACTCAGATAAAGAAATTCTAATTTGAAACTCAACTTTTTTCTGCCCATTCTCAATTTTTTATGATGATAAAAATGTCATTTATATGATAAAATGTCAGGCATTTCCGCTCAGTAAACAGTTAAGTTTTATGGTTCTCTTTTATTCGGTTCATCTTTTCCTTTCCTTTCATTTTGTTTCTTCTTCCCCTTTCCTTGTCTTTCCTTCTTTTGCTTCTTTTTCTCTCTTTCTTTCTCTCAGTGTTAAATACGTAAGTGCACCTCGTAGTTGACTTTAATAAGCATTTACTTTCAGATTTCTAGATAAGGTTCCGGCAAGACTCTGATAATACTTGTTTACGAATCCATGATCCTGTATTTGGAGATGATTAATAGTGGAGGATTCCTGTTTGTACTAAAGCCATGAGTTAAGTCTGTGTTACTAAATGCAGGGTCATTCACAGGCTAACCTACCACAATTCCCCTCCTGAGCGTGCTAGAATGTCAGACATTTCAAAATGGTACCTGTAGAGACAAGCTTTTTTTTTAACCTCAGAGTTGGTTTTATTCATATATCAGAGTGTCAGAACTACTGGCTTATTTACATTTGTTTTATGTTCAGCTGTCTGCTTGATTTATACTAATGTGATATGTTCCCTTTCTCTCTTCAGCTTAATAACTGGTTTATATTTTGTTTTGATTTTTCAGTCCCGTCTTTTACCTTCACACCAACAGGTATATATTTGCACTTACCCTCCTCTTTTCCATTGTTAGTTTGGCATGTGTTCTACTATTGTGTTTCTGTTTTTATTTTATTTTCTGCAGTAAGTTGGGGAAAGAACTTAAAGTGGAGTGTTATCCTTCATTTACTCACACCAGGCATGCATTTGAAGTAGAAATGGTTGGTGTTGCTTTTCATCCATTCGATGCAATTATTTATTCACAGTTCCACACTGGATCTTAGCCTTGTTTGCATGTGTTTCATTAAGTAGACACACTGTCTCTACCTTCAGCATGATTTAACATGCTAATGATCTTATTGAATATTTCAGACTTGGCAGTGCATTTTCAACTTAAGCTTTCGAGTTTTCCAACAAAAATTTCTCTCCCTTGTAATTCTCTGTCCCTAGAATCAGTATTGTTAAAGGTAACCCAAATATCCAGCCCATGTGAAAGATAAAACTTTTCATTTTCCCTGAGTCAGAATCCTAATATTCTGTTCTATTCCATTTCTTTCAAAATGGGTCCTCTTCTGTCACATCACCTCCAGGAAAAGAGGTACCTGTAGTCATGCCCTCTCAGTTTTAATCCAGTTATTGTAATCACTGGGAGCAGTTATCTCACTATAACAGACTTCCAGTTTGGAGTTCTTCTAAGTAGCAGAATTTGGCAGCTTTAAAAACACAATTCTTCATAGAAAATGTATCTGTATTTACAGAAAAGCTAATCTTCTTAACCACTTAGCCTAACTATGTGCAAATCTTTTTTGTTGCTCTTGTTATGGTTAAATTTTTACACCCCAAATTCATTAAGCTGAGAACGCTTTCAAGAGCATTATAATATATTTTGATTACCTATACATGTCTGATGAAAATATAATGAGAAATGGTTTGCACAAGCCACAATAAAAAATAGGTTACATGAATTAATAGTCACAATTTGGCATACGTCTTTGTGTGTGGAAAGGTTTATTTTAACATTGACTTACTGGTACTCATACTTCTGGGAAAGTAATTTAGTCATTTTTTTTTTCCTGAGTTTAAGTTTACGCTTACATAAAATCATGAAATTATGTGATCTAATAATAAATTCAAAATGGAAATCCATGGGAATGCTAATGTACAGATGTGTAATAGTTATATTTAATAAGCGTGTACTGATGTTTTGCTTTTCCTTGATTCTCAACCTTATTGGAATATGAAGAAAATAAGAGTGATATATAGAAAGATATATATTGAATTCTATACAATATTTAAAGCAACATTACTAGTTGAGTAAGAAATCTGCTACATCGTGTGATTTTTTTTTTCAGTGCTTCTAGGTAGGAAGGGAGAAGTAATTCTATTTTAGAAAGATGCTTGTGAATGTAATAGCTTTTGATATATAATCATGTCTATTAATTGTTCTCTTTTTTTGTAACATTCTAGTAACTTATCAGAGAGGCGGCGAAGCTGTCAGCAGTGGAGGGAGGTAATTACCTTGCTTGTTTTGTAGATCCTAAAGGGAATTCCAAATATTTCTTCTTCATCTTCCTCAATGACACCACTTTCTCTGCTTAAAAAGTCTAACTTAAAGGTGAAATTTATTTAGTTCCTTGAGAAAGACTCCATTCAGCTGTGCTGTTGAACCGAGCTATTTACACACAAATGCGGTTGATTGGAGCAGTTGCATCTTAGTAACCACCAGAGGGAGCACTTTAACCGAGAAAGAGAGACTTGCTGATTTAGCAAATGATTAAAAGGAGTTAAAGTGACTAAGCTGTGGCATTTATGAAGATTAAGAAACATAGCTAGTTAACAAATACTACCAAAGAAAAAGTGTTCATTTGAAAAACCTGCTGAACACAGCAATTGCTCATAATTTGTAGGTTATGTTTGTTTTTGTTATGAATTCAACATAGTTCACATCTCCATTTGCAGGAAAATGTGTTGAAATAAAAGACGAAATCTAGGTAGCTGGTTAACAAAGAACGTTTTCCTTCCTCTAATTAAAATGAATCTCAATCTTATATTTATGATTTTTAAAGTAATTATTATTCAGTGAACTTTAATATATTCACGGAGAAATCACAAATGAATTTAACAACCAGCTTTAAGAGGCTTAAATAAGGTATAAGTTACGTGAGCCAAGCTTCAGGATTTTCCACAATTAGGTTTTTTTTCCTCTAATCAAGTAACATCTAGCTAACAGTGTGAAAAAAAAAAAAAAACCTTCCAACCAGAACCATCTTATAATTCAAATTAAGCGAACTTATTCCATAGTATTCAAGGCATATATCATCGGATAAGAAAATCACTGAATTTATTTACATAACAAAGAGGGATTTTAAAAATAAATGTTGACCACATTTAGCCTATGCTGTACAAATTTGGCAACAAGTACTAATCTTTTCTTTCCTGGGTATTGCTAATTTCCTGTTTTCACACCTGTGAAACAAAGCCAGCCTGTGAAAGACCCAAAACTAGGGAAGTTTTCATAAGGAATAAATCCACTTGATTCAGGAATTAAACCAGGGCGTGTTTGTACATCCAGGGGAATTCCATCTAAATCACAGCACAGACGTTCATGAAAGAGCCTCTGGCATGAGAACATTTTCTCGTGGGTGAATCTGAAATACCTGATTTTATAACCACTTCATTACATGTGTATATTCGTGACTGTAGATTTCAACTTCTTCATTAATCAAAGCATGTGAAAGTGCTTCTTGAGAATCTTTGATATGTTCTTCCCTAGCCTCTGTGCGTGGGCGTGTGTACACAAGTATCACACACATGTGCACATACAGAAAAATAACCCTGGTTCCTACTCCAAAAAAATTTACACCCTAGATAGAGCAAACTAGCCCATGGGAAACAGTGGCAGGAAAATGCATAGGTAGCAAATGCTAGTTGCTACGGCAAGACTGAAAAATCACAAAGTTCCTGAGCTGTCTGTTTGGAAAGCTCACTGTATCACAAAACAAACATAGCTTTTTAAATTTAAAAAACAGAATCCCTGGCAGTGAAACTGATTTATTTCAAATACTAAATAGAAATGATCATTTTCTTAAATGAAATTCTGAATGATGTTGGGATGTTATGGAGGCAACAGTTAAATAAAGATTTCAGAGTCAATGCTCAAAATGTCAGTTATATACAAAATTTTAGATTTATTTATTCATGCAGTATATTGAACACTTACTATGTGGCAGGTACTAGTTTACTTACTTGGGAAGCATCAGTAAGCAAAGTGGATAAAAAGTCCTGCCCTTCTAGACCTTACATTATAGTGGGGGAAATGCAAGATGAATAATAAACATTTTTTTGAATCAACTGTATAATATCAGCAGTTGATAAATGCTATGGAAAAAAATAAAACAGGATGAGTACAATAGGGAATGCCTTAAGAAGGGGCCCCATTCCTAGCCACTTATGGATGTGTGTGTCAGTTTGTGTGTGTGTGTGTGTGTGTTTGTGTCTGTGTGTGTGTGTGTTTCTGTGTCTGTGTCTGTGTGTCGTGATCCAGTGAGATAAGAGAATGAATAATGAACCAAACTCCTACACTGACTTCTCTTGTGTCTGTGTCTTAAGCACTGGTTTCTCTCCTGTGTTTCAGACTCTCTGAGCCTTCACTGGACTTCCTACCTCACTTGGTTAATGACACCTAAGCCAAAACCTTTCAGTCATCCTCTGGGACCTCCTCTGTCCATGACTGCATGTTAATGCCATCTCTTTCTCCTTTCCCTCTAATATTGTTTCACTTCAAGCCCTACTTCTCCTTTGCCTAATCTGTGGCAAAAGCTCTTAGGAGTCCTACCTTTATCTATAATACCTTCATTAGCACTGTTTCCTGCTAATTCCCTTTGCTCACTGGAGACAGAATGATCTTTTGAAATGCATATTGATCATGTTTCTGAGCTCCAGAAAATCCCATTATCAATAGGACCTACCATGTTTAGAATATCAGCTCCAAATTTGGCATAATATACAAAGTCCACAAACTCTAGGGCTCTGCAGACTTACTTCACACCTCAAAATGTGCCAGACCCTACAATCCACTGTGTCACCCCACCTGCCATTTACCAAGATTGCATTCCCTGTGTGTCCTTACTACACTGTGCATGTATTATATAGGTCTGGACTGTCTCCCTGCCCAGTGACCCGTATCAGTTTACTGAATTCCACCTACTGTGTCCTCCATTAACTCTCTAATGTGGAATTACCTCAATGAAGCACCTAACATAAGGGATGCAGTTCTCTTTTGTTTCTATCAGAGGTCAGCTAGATGGCTCCTGGGCCAAATCCAGCGTTGCTCCTGTTTTTAAAAATAAAGTTTTATAAGAATACAGCCAGGCTCATGTGATCATGTATTTTCTATGACTGTGTTTGAGCCACACTGGCAGAATTGAGTAGTTACCAAAGAAACTATATGGCTTGGAAAGCCTTTAAAGGTTACTATCTGGTCCCTTACAGAAAATGTTTGGCAACTTCTGGTGGATATGTTTGCCTCTGACAATAGAATGTGAGTTCCTGGAGGATGGAAATTATATGGTTTATTTATAGACAAATGGATTTTTAATAATGTAATAAATGTAACTTATTGAAGTACATGTGATAAATCACATGAATGGTTTATTTTTGAAAAGATGTAACTGATAAGTAAGAAAAAAATGAATGAGCCATTGAATGAATGAATGTCAGAAGGCCTGAGTTCAGTCCTTGGTGACTTCAAAGACATTTTGGAGGCTCTTTCCTGTAATAAAGGAGAAGATTGTCTAGAACTCTGTTGCAGTTCTGAACATTGCAAATGTAGTTATTCCTGGGAAAGATTGTGGTAAGCAAAGAGACCTCATCCCAACTTAAGAAGGACAAAGAATTTGTGAGAAAATCCAGGGAAATGATCATGGAAATATTAAGTAACTGTTTCTATTCATTTGTTTTCCTTTCCTCAAACATCCCAGGCAACGCGTCCAAAAAAAATGTGCTTAACAATCCAAACCACAGCATAAAGCAAGAAAGCAGCGAAAACCTGAAAAGGGTGGGGTGGGAAAGTCTGGCTAACCTGGTAGAGAATGCCAGTACCACATTTCCTGTTGGTGGGAGGTGAGGAAATAGAGCTCAAGCCTTGCTTCTCTTTAAAATACTGGCAATTCTTAGAGTTATCTCTTGGCCTTAAAGTTCATTCAATCTGCTAGTGGGAAGAGGAGACACTTGACAGCCTATAGCCTGACAAGCCTTCCTGCCAGCCTCCTTCACCCTTTCCCCAACTCCTGGACTCTGTAGTTTATTTTGTGATTTAGCAGTTCAAATAGATTTTCTTGGGGTGAGTGATTGGAATATCAAGAGAAGAGTAGGAATTGAAGGTAATTGCCATATAATGACTAAAGTGCATTTGCTCTCTTCATGACACAAATCTATCCACTTAATACACAATAATATTACATAATAATATTTAAGAAACATGTTAATCCCTATAATCATCATGTGGATTTTTTTCTGCTTCGTATCTTAAGCTCAATATATAAAGGTAGCCCATGAAATTGTTTTAAAAAAGACCTTAGAACCCTTATTAGAGTAGCTACATATGACCTTGACTTCCTCCAAGTTCTCTCTGACACACACATGGCATTTTAAGGGTCATTATGGGCTAGTAATCATGGCCCACCTTCTGCCTTAAATAATTAGCATCCCAAATTTAAGTCTAAACAGAAAACTAGGATGTAAATGGATGTTTCAGCTTCCTGTTGGAAATCATTCGTATATATGAAAAAGATCTCTCAGCCTATGATGGTACCAAAGCGTTCACTATGAAAGTGTTTTTCAGAGGGAATCAGAGCAGCATAAAAATATTGTCTATTCCTTTTGAAACATGTAAGTGAGTCTGTGGAAAATTTCCTCTTGACCCATACTTCAGATATCCTATAATATCTCTGCTGTGTCACATATGGAGTTTTATTTTTAATAACTTCTACAGTGATGACATTCATAGTTTAAGTTCAAAGAAAAATAAAATAGGAAAGAAAAGTTTACTAGATGCAGAATTTCTATAACTAATATCTAATTAAAAGGCTCCAGATATCGGTATTATAGCTTGCATTTAAATGTTTAAAATTTCAACAATTTGGAAATGTTGCTCTTCAAATCATGTTTTTTATCAACAATTTTAATAGTAAGTTGGCTCAGTTTTAACAGCTTAGACTTCAGATATTTTCTCCACTCTTCTTTTTATTAAGAATATTCCAGAGCTTTAGGAAACTTCAGCATTCTCCAGTATATATGTTTTTAAAATCTTAGAGTGTAAATTCTAGGGCCAGCCTGCTAGGGTTTGAGTTTCAACTCTGCCTTTCACTCACTTTATGTAACCAGGCACAAGCTTCTCAACCTCTCAACATTGCAAATGATTATGCATCAGGTCTGATGCATAACTCTTCCCATGTACAGTTGTGGCTATGTAAAGGGAGGCACATCCCAGGACCTCATATTATAGTTGCCTTGTATGTAGAATTAAATGGATAATATCATTCAGCATAGTTCATCAGATATTTTGTGAGAATAACAAGATGAGGAATTTATTGGAATTTAAAACAGAAAGGCCTCATTCCCTCATCTTTAAAATTTGGATAGTGGTACCTCCTTTGTAACATCGTTGTAATGACTGATTTTATACATGTTTAAAAAAAAAACAAACAAAAGAAACAGAACAATGGCTCACACATTATAAGCAAAGAGTAAATATTTATTGTATTATATAAGTATACATACCCACATATGTACACAAAAATGAATCATAAGTCTATAGCCTTTGCATAGAATGGATTATTTCTCAAGTATCATTTGCACAGTAAATTTCCTCCCCTTTGTGCTAGAATAACAACCATGGAGATGAACTATCAGATTCTTTCTTCCCAGGTAAATAAGAAACATAATTATTGAATTTTAACACAGAAAATAAATAAAATCACCAAGAAAACCTTTGCAGAGTCTATCATTCCAGTCTGTTTGTTGTGAATGGGATGTCACCTCTTTTGTGGAATGGAGGTGATGCTGTATGAAGTCAGTGTTGGAAATTAAGAATGCCACTCTTGGACTCCAATTTGAGTCCCTGGCTCTCGTGATTCAGGGCTCCCATTAATAATCGCTAAAGTACCTGGGATTCCCAATGCATAGTAAAAGAGGAAAAACATATTTTGTGCCAAAAAATAACAAAATGAACGCTAATATTCTTTTTAGTGGACATCTCTGTTTTATCAGATTTAATTCATCAGCTTTCCTTTGCTTATGTTGGGATTTATGACATTTTACATTGTCACCATCAGAAAATGTTGAAAGCTTACAGAACTAGGCACTGAAACACTGATGAGGATCTGTGTAAAATGTCACAGAGCCCCAAACTCATTAGATATGAAACATAGTTTTGGAGAAAAATATGCCAGTGCATTTAATTTGAAGAGTCTATTGTCTGAGTAAAGAGGCTTGTTTCATTTTTTAATGAAGTTGTAAGGAGTCACAGTTTTTTAATTAGTCAAAATGAAGAAGTGCAAACTCTCTGAACTAGGGTATTTTTTGAGCCACTAAAAAACTGAAAAATATTTTCATATTTCATGTTTGATTTTGAACCATTATGACTAAAAGCAGAGTAGAATGTTGCAAATAATATGAGATTTTAGATGCATAACTCTTCCTGTGTACAGTTATGGCTACGTCAATGGAGGCACATCCCAGGACTTCACATTACAGTTGCTTTGTGTGCAGAATAAAAGGGATAATATCACTCAGCATAGTTCATCATATGATTTGCAAGAATAACAAATGAGGAATTTGTTGGAATTTTAAATAGAAAATATTATTCTCTATTCATATAACATTTGCTTTTATATATTTTTGTCTTCAGGCCAGGACTTCTCAACATCAGTGAACCTACCACGCAGCCCTGGCTGGCAGACACGTGGCCTAACACTGGCAACAATCACAATGACTGCTCCTTCAACTGCTGTGCGGCAGGCAATGGGAACAGCGACAGCAACCTCACTACCTACAGCCGCCCAGGTTAGGGACACAGAGAGAGCGTGATATGGATAAGCTTTTTAGGAATTAGCCAGAAGATGTTTTCTTTCCCTCTCCCTACAGGGGAAGATGCAATTTGACCAATATTTTATCCAATGTTGGCTATTGTTTAGCAAAACAGCCTGATTTAAATACTTGTTCCATCCCTTAACCTCCATACTTTACTGTCCACTAGAAATATTTTTCCCAGATAATTGGGAAGATAAACTCTACAATCAACAGCAAATAAGGAAAAATAAAATCATGTGAAAGTATTTATCTTTTTTTTTTTTTGGAGACAGAGTCTCACTCTGTCGCTCAGGCTGAAGGGCAGTGGCACAATCTTGGCTCACTGCAACCTCCGCTCCCTGAGTCTGAATGGTTCTCATGCCTCAGCCTCCCACATAGCTGGGACTATGGGCTTGCCCCATCAGGCTCAGCAAATTTTTGTATTTTTTTAAATAGAGATGGGGTTTTGCCATGTTCCCAGGTTGGTCTTGAACTCCTGGCCTCAAGTGATCCATTCACCTTGGCTTCCCAAATTGCTGATATTAAAGGCATGAGCCACTGTGCTCAGCAATAAAAGTATTTATCTTTTTTTTTTTTGGAGACATAGTCTTATTCAGTAGCCCAAGCTGGAGTGCAGTGACACAATCTCGGCTCATTCCACCTCCGCCTCCAAGTTTAAGTGATTCTCCTGCCTCAGCCTCCCAAGTAGTTGGGCTTATAGTCACATAGCACCACGCCCAGCTAATTTTTGTAGTTTTAGTAGAGATAGGGGTTTACCATGGTGGTCAGACTGGTCAAAAGTATGTATCTTGATAAGAATGTATGTGATAACAATTTCTTTTACCATTTCTGTTTGTTTGTTTTTTGTTTTTTGAAGTAGGGTCTCACTCTGTAGCCCAGGCTGGAGTGTGGTGGCATTCACACAGCTCACTGCAACCTCAAACTCCTGGGCTCAACTAATCCTCTTACTTCAGCCTCCCAAGTAGCTGAGACCACAGGCACAGACCACACTGCCTGGCTAATTAAAAAAAAAAAAATTTATAGAGATGTAGGTTTCGCTGTGTTTCTCAGGCTGGTCTCAAATTCCTGGGCTCAGGCAATCCTCCTGCCCCAGCCTACCAAAGTGTTGGAATTACAGGCATTAGCTACTGTGCCTGGCATATAATTTTCAATTATAATTAAATGATCTTTAATCATATTTAATTATTTTTGAGATTTGGAGAATAACACAGAACAAAAGATAAATAAATTCATAATTATAATGAACCAAATTCTTTAATAGTAAAAATAATGGTAATAATCTACAACAGTAATGACAAAAAACTTTAAATGAAAATTAACTGAAAGTTTAAATCAGATTTTATAGTAGCAAATCCTGAGGACACTATATATATATATATATGTGTATATATATATATATATATGTATATATATATATATATATGTATGTATATATGTGTATTATATGTATGTACACACACATACATATATTGCAGGTGTGTATGCATACATTTATTTTCTATTGTCTATTTAATGGGTCAGATGTATGTGTAAGTAAATTACATTGCAAAAATTTCATGCCAAAACATAGTAAAAAATTGAATGTACAGTATATGAGATTTAAAGTAATAAGAAAGATAAAAATTACCAAAGATTTCTTACAAAACAACCCTCCACCAAAAAAAGGACAATATTCCCATATAGATAATATTAAAATTATTGTAAGGAATCTGTATGATGATAGAAATAAAATAACTCATGGAATTAAGGAAAAGTGAGAGAGAATATGGATTTCAGTAAAGATGTTATGCATTATAAAGAACAAATCATAGAGGAATCTGCATGTCTCCCCTTAAAACGAATCCTGAGTCTCCAATTGATGTGGATGTGACATATCTATGTGACCAAGTCTATGTCCTCCAGAGGTCTGTATTCTAAATGTCTAGACAAAGATATTCATGTAATCATAAGTAAAAGAAAAACTGGGTTGAGACCTATAGGAGAGAAGAAAATGGTGACACCCATTTAAAGTATTAGGTAGAGCTGTGTTGTCTAATATGGTAGCCATTGGCCACAGATGGCTATTTACATTTAAATTAATTAAATAAAATATAATTTAAAACTCAGTCTCTCATCTGCACTAGCTAAATTTCAAGTGCTTGGTAGCCACATGTGACTAGTGACTGCTGTATTGGACAAAGCAGAGTAGACCATGTCTAATAACTCAAAAGTTCTGTTGCATAACACACATATAGAACAACTGGTGAAACAAAATGAGATTGCAAAAGACACATGACCTTTATAGTATTTCTTAACCACTGTTAAACAAAACTAGAAATTCGAAATAAGAATCGGAAAGGCCAGAAAAATCAAGTATTTCTGCTCCCTGTGATCATTCATGGTTGAAATGCAGAATACTTGAATTCAGTAGGATAGAGAAATTACACATTTTTGTTTAGATTATTTCATATTCACATCTTTCATAACAAGCATGTTAATTCATCATTTTTTAAAGATATCCGGTTAAAAACCAATGCTACAGGTCACTTGATGTTGTTACCACTGCTGGGCAGTATGAATAAACTAATGATATTTTTATCATTGTAATTTAACTAATTTTTCTATTATAAAACTATTTTAATTTAGAAATATGATTTTAGTTCTTCCTACCATTTTAGTATTTTCAACTTCAGATCTTAAGTGTGTGTGTGTGTGTGTGTATATAATGTATGTGTGTGTGTGTGTGTGTGTATATATATATATGTTCAGTTATTTAATGTCCAGATATTTCAGTGAAGAGAAAACTGGAGTGGAAATGAGATATCAGATATTTAAGTATTATTTCAGGCTGTATTTGATTCAGTGACCCAGGTTACTATGATCCCTTTTGTTATTATTATTGTCAATTTATATTTCTTGGGGTGTTACTATGAAACCATGAGAAAATGATTATATGGCATGCTTTCCAGATAATGGTTATCCAGTATGACCACAACAAGAACTAGTAGAATTCTCCTTAGTACATCATTTCACCCCATTCTTCATATCTTTTAAATATAAATATTTTATGAAATATGGAAATCTCAAGTTCTTTCATCTATGAGTAGTTTTTTTCCCTTTGGATTTTCAGTGCATGTGCTTTCTCTGTTGCTTGAGCAGCGAACCTGTAGTTTCACACAATTCAGTAACCAAAGATTAGAAAATAAAAAGTTGGCACATAAAGATACTCATGTATATATTATTTTAGTAGGATTCCTATTAATGAGGTCATTAAATAAAAATTATTTTAAATTGGATGAATTGTTTACTTCAGCACTATCAGAAATTCAGATTTATTTAGTCTCTATTCAGATTCTGTGCACCCTCTCTTACTTTCAACTGTTAATTTCCTTTAGAAAGCGCGCGCGGACATTTGGGCCTTTTTATTGATCTTATTTAAGCCCACTTGTACTTTACATAATGATTTTCTTATGACTCACAAAGCTACGTAGAAAGAAATCTAAAAGGCATAACCATGCAGAATGACCTTTTCCTTTTCCTCTCCATTGCACATAGCCGATTGTATAGCAAATTATAACAACCAACTGGATAACAAACAAACAAATCTGATGCTCCCTGAGTCAACTGTTTATGGTGATGTGGACCTTAGTAACAAAATCAATGAGATGAAAACCTTCAATAGCCCAAATCTGAAGGATGGGCGTTTTGTCAATCCATCAGGGCAGCCTACTCCTTACGCCACCACTCAGCTCATCCAGTCAAACCTCAGCAACAACGTGAACAACGGCAGCGGGGACTCTGGCGAGAAGCACTGGAAACCACTGGGACAGCAGAAGCAAGAAGTGGCCCCAGTTCAGTACAACATCATGGAGCAAAACAAGCTGAACAAAGGTGAAGAGGCTTGCATGTATTCCCGTCCGTTTCTGTATACTAATACAGAATACTAATACTATACTAATACAGAATACTAATCCGTTTCTGTAAACTAATACTCTCAGCACCTCGACTAGATGTTGAAACTTTCCTGAGACTAGCAAATAAAATCTTTTCTTCTGTCGCCAAGATTTTCTTACTTCTTTGGTTTCGAAATTTCCAGTGTCAAAGAGTTAGTTAGCACAACAATAACCTTGGAAAATTTATTTTATAATAATATAAAAGTATTTTCAAATGATATTGAGATTAATTTAAATTTAATAGCAGGTGAGGGATTGGGAGGGACAATCTTTTATTCATGAGGCAGATGTACAACTGTCACAATACCTCACATTTTCAATAAATAGACTATCCCATTCTTTCCACTAGAGGATGGAAGATAATTGCTTCTATGTGGTCATATAAACCAATGCCATTTTTATATCAACCTGAAATAAAATAATTAAACTTGAACTGGAGAAGTGGTTCAATTTGTTGTATGTCTCCTACCTCCTGTGGTTATTAAGACTGCTACAATGTATAATTTTAGAACCTAAATTTCTTTGGTTGAACTGAAAGAAGTCTGTCCGTATAGAACCTAAAATAAATTGAGTTTAGTATTAACTTGAAGCCGCAGAATAGTATTCTGTGGCCTGAAGGAAATGTTTCTCTATTGTAACGTGTAGGAGTTGGAAAAGATAGGTGCTTGATTTCTCTGTAGTCCTTTAGGCTACTGCTTTAATAACATGATTTGCAAAGTTATACCTCTAGGAAAACCAGAGTTGCTCTAATGCGAATAGATGAGGACAATGCATCCCATCTATTCCAGGTAAAGAATATATTTTCTGGTAGATAATTGGAGACATAGACTTATTTTCTTTAGCATTGAGTTGGGAACATTTTCCTCAAAAATACAACCTAACTGCAGTTGAAGATTACAAAAATTTAACTTAAAAATTTCATTTAGGTTAATGTCATATGTTTTAGCTTGATAATGAAGTGAGCTACCCTTTTCTCAAGTTAAAGAAAGGATTTGATTGGTATAATAACCCAATTTAATAAGTATTGATCGAGACTCCTGCATAAGTTTATGACAAAGACTGACAAAGATGAATAGGACAGTTTCTGTAATCATGGAGTTTGCAGTTGTGATTCAAACTATTGTCACATTATTCCTTCATAGTGTATGGTTTTACTGTGGACTTCGGAAAGCCCTGAGAGCCTCCCTACAAATATTTCAGAACTCTGATTTATTGTTTATACTGCTTGTAAGCAGATTTGGTATGTCAGACTATAATAAAGAACCTGGAATGCAACTAGATGACAGATTATTACTGACTACATTCCAGTGGTGAGCTTATCATTTGGATTTTCAACTTTGCCTAAGTAAGCAGAAGCATTTCTGGGGAAAATTAAGATATTTTGGTTTTTTACTATGGATTTTTTTATTAGATATAATCTTGCTAACAAGTTTCAGTTTTATGTTTACGTTATTGTGATTTATTTTTTATGATTTGCAGACATGATATTTTTTATGATTTCTTATTAAAATTATATTGTTATTATATTATTCAAGTTATTTATAGTTTATGTATATTTGGAGTATAAGCTTTTTTATATCTTGACAATCTGAATACAACAATAAAAGAAAAAAAAGGGAAATAAATCGTCCGATTAGTTTATTTAGTTACTCAGAAATATAGATACAACAGAGATGTGAAACCACTCACAGAAAATAAATGGTTTTTTTTTTTTTTACCTGAAATGTCTAGATTATCGAGCAAATGACACAATTCCTCCAACTATCCCATACAACCAATCATACGACCAGAACACAGGAGGATCCTACAACAGTTCGGACCGGGGCAGCAGCACATCTGGTAAGTAAGGTGAACCAAAGAACCTGTCCTTTAAAAAGCTGGTACTTTCCAAGATTACAAATTGAGTTCCAATGGACTGATGTATGTAAGTGACGTGTCTAAATGACGGTATGTAATTTGAATCTCAGGCATGTGTTTTGTCTCTGCAATCTGAGGGACTTTCCACTCACTAATCATTTTATGTCCTATTTGGCAACAAAGTCTGACTATCCTATTTTCATTCTTGTTAATGAGCTTTAGTAAAGCCAGAAGAAACATGTTTGCCTAATCTTTAAAGGCTGTTGAAACTTCTTTTTCCCCCTTGGCCAAAATATAACTGAAAATGTTGCACATAGGTTAATCTAAATATGTTGCCATTTGAAATGAGCCTATAAAAGCACATAATGTTTGAGAACACTTGAGCAGAATCAAAAGCCTAAAAGACAGTAACATGAGATTCAGGTACAGTAAGAACCTGTCTCAGTTTATCACCTCTCTAAGATCAGTCCCTCAGTTCTGACTCTGAAGCCTCTTAAAGCAACCTCCCGACTTCAGTCTGTAAGTGTCTCCCGAAGCCACACTGAGACCTCTTCCCTGTGGTCTTCATGCTGTTGCAGCTGTTTGCCAGCTGTTTTCCTGATAGGGGCTGCAGATGGGAGCTTGCTGGGTACTTAAGTCCTGTTTTTCTAATTAAAGGCAGTTCGTTATTAGAACTAACATGTGGCACGTCACACCACAATGAGAACAAAACCGATTGATCTTGACTCTGGCAGTGTTTCTTCAGGAGAGGGTAGAAATGGCACTTCCCAGCAACAGGATTAAAGTTGTTCTTAAGGGCTTTTAGCAAAGAGTCTCTACCCTTCTTCTGAAATGAATATGGCATTTGCATTTTACAGTTTTCCCTTAACTCACATGGTGGTTTGGCATTTTCTAGTCTGTGTTTCTATTGAAATTAAGGGAGCTTAAAAATGGCCCTTTACCATTTAGATTTACTCTGATTCTATTATATGTTGTTTGTTTTAACAATTAACATCTTATTAAATGACTTCTTTTTTGAAACTAAGTCAATCCTGAATTAAGAGAAATATTTCAAAGATCTACTTTTAAGAAACCCATATGAAATATTTTAATATTTGTTTGTCTCATGCCACTTCATCTTTGAATTCTTAGTCACATAGAGAATACCATATCTTAATGGGAAAAAAACAGTGATTCTAGATTATTAATATTTAATTGACCTTCTATATCCCTCAGCTTAGATATCTAGATCTGGATGTTCTGCTGCTATATATCATTTGATATTCTGTGAATATATAGTAAAAAGATATAAATATGTGAAACTTGATGGTAATTCAGGAAGAGAACAAAGCAGTAAATAAGACATAGGAGAGGTCTGTCTCAGGCCTCTCAGGACTGATGGAGTTGCTACCATAGATGTATGTCAGGAAATCCAGAGGAAAGCACTGGTTAATGTCTAGTCTACAGCATAGGCACAGCCACCCCAATACTGGACACCAGAGTGGTGGAAGAGAAAAGAGATGCATACACATAAGACTGATGATCCTAGTTTATTAATAACAGCCTGTCCCTAGCACACACCTGCTGCAGTAACATACCAGTACAAGAACATCTGGCTTAACAAACACTGACATTTGACTGAAAATTCCCAAGTGACAAGAAAATCAAGGCTCATTGAATATGGTCAGACCTGATTCATGTATTACATGACTTGGAAAAGATTTGGATAAGGTTAAAAAATAAGACCAAGATAATTCACTGATATTAAGGGACGTTATGAGAAAAATAATTATAGAATCATCTTCTGTAATTCACATATGAATCTAAATATAATGTATTAGAAAGGGGGATATTTTATCCCAAAAGATTTGTTGACCTAAAGTTTTCTTTAAAATAAATGCTTTCAAATATATAGAGCCTCTGTGTTTAAAGAATATGCCAAATCTAAAATGAGAACACTGGAACACTTGAATAATTGGGCTATGTCAAACTACTAAGAATGTTCAAGCAATGTCATTTTACCATAAGCCATCATTGTATAGACACAGTGGCTGAGAATACTTCTGTCCCTTTTAAAAATCATTTTTCTGCCTCTTTTGTCATTAGTTCTATCAGTTATTCCAGCTATTATTTCATCTGTACTTGCCTTTCTGAAGGAAACTAGTAATTTCATTGTGCCTAAAACATTTCAATGGACAAGTACAAATTATATATATTCAGTGATTTAATGCAACAGTGGAACTCTAATAGATCGTATCTGTATCATATTGTATTTTAGGTTCCAGCAATTAAATAATAGAAAGGCACCCCTGAAAATATGTCTACAGCTCATTTGTTTGAGATGATAATCCATAATGCAATTAATTGCTGTAGGAAGATCACTATTAATGATATGACTTGAAACATCCATTCATGGTTTTATTGCTTTTTTGCTATTTATTTTGCAGTTATACCTGGAAATACTTTGTACAAAGTTCTGTTTAAAATTAATGAAAAAGTGTGTTTATGTCTATATACATAAATGAATTATAAAATCATATTTTCAAAAAATAATTAACTTGTGACCATAGAAAAAGTTTAAAGGCCAGAGATCAAAGGCTTGTATTTTATTTCCTTTCTAGGGAGTCAAGGGCACAAGAAAGGGGCAAGAACACCCAAAGTACCAAAACAGGGTGGCATGAACTGGGCAGACCTGCTTCCTCCTCCGCCAGCACATCCTCCTCCGCACAGCAATAGTGAAGAGTACAACGTTTCTGTAGATGAAAGGTAAGAGAAGTGTCTAAACAAATGTAAATGATGTAATATGATTGTTTCAGCTCATTTTAAGCAATTATTAAACTGGATGGTCAAGAGAAGACTGATTTCTAAGGTCTACAAACAATTGCTTTATAAAACAGTGCTGGTCAGCAGGAGTAAATATTCTCCTTGCTGCTTCCAAAACAGGAATTTGTGCTTTGAAAGATTCTTTTGGAACTTAGAATAGAATAGAAAAATGAATACATATTAGCTCATGTATATATACTGCGTGTGTGTGTATACATAATTTAACATATGGATGTATATGATTTGTGATTTTTGAATAGTAGAACTTCTGTGGCATGTCTTGAAATTTTTATAATTATGTGGATTTATACAACAACAATAGTATCCTGAAGGTTATTTGTTCTTAGATATTATCATCTGATGCTGAGAACTCTTTGTAGAAATGTAAACTTTACTGAATTGTTTCTCTAAAGATTTAACAAGTGTAATAATCCACATGATAACAATTAGGAAGTTAGTGTCCCTCTTTCTCACTCCAGAATCTGTGGAATTGGACGTGGTACTGCCAAACAAAACAGCTGCTTCTTTAACATAACCAAAGGAGGAAAACTGCTTTAAGGTGGAAAATTAACAAATAATCATAAAATATACCTGAAAATATAGTCTTTTCTGTGACTGCTATAGAAACAAAGACATCATTCCTTCATTCCCCACACACAGAAAAGTGTATTACAGTTTCAACTATGCCCAGAAACAAAGCCTCCGTGTTTCCATTCTCTAATGATCTTTTTATAAACTGCATTTTTTAAGTAAAATTCTTATATAAAAATATTTAGAGGGAACTCTCATTTATGTTAGCAACTGTGAATCGTTGGTCCCAGGGGAAATACAGGGTTAAGTTTCTTCTAACTCCTACCCACAACATATTTGTTGACTGACCAATACATAGACTTGTTTTATGTATGTTTTTAAAGGAAGCTTATTTAATATATTTTGTTCATTTATTAACATGGAATGCAACAGCACTATACGTCATTCCTGAGCAAAGCTTATTTCACAGATTTTTTTTTTTTTTTTTTTGGTAAGCCATGTCACAGCCTTCTAGGGCTAAGAAACACTAAACAGCACTTCTGCACTTCTTTTGAGGGCCATTTTAAACAGGGAAATCACCAATACAAAGTTTAAAACATTTCAGCAAACGTGGCACTAAATAAACCATGAAAAGGACCTTGGTTTACAGAGTGAGGACTGACACAAGAAAGCAGAGTGTATCCTTGTTTTACCTCCGATGGTAACATGCACATCAAGCATTCACATTTTTGGCCTCTTTGTGAGTCTGTGGGAATGACCATGAAAATGCCACAGATACTGATTTTGGGGTTTACAAGTAAATTTCACTGAGTCAGTGAATTTGCAGATATGGAATCTACAAGTCATGAAAACAAAACTGTGTTTGATTTGGTTTAGTTTAGTTGGTTTGGTTTGGTTGGTTTGGTTTGGTTTGGTTTGGTTGGTTTGGTTTGTGTGGTTTTGTTTTGTTTTTAGAAACAGGGACTCACTCCAGGGCTCAAGTGATCCTCCCATCTCAGCCTCCCAAGTAGCTAGGACTACAGGCGTGGCACACACCCAGCAAATTTTATTTTATTTTATTTTTAGAGATGATGTCTCCCTGTGTTGCCCAGGCTGTTCTCAAACTCCTGGTCTCAAGCAATCGTCCAGCCCCAGCCTCCCAAAGTGCTGGGATTGCAGGCAGGCATGAGCACTCTACTTGGCCTGAATGTATTTTTTAAAATGCATTTCCCAAGATATTTTAACAATATTCATTGCTGCTTTGGTTCACAAAAATAAGAGGACTAAAATGAAATAAGTGAATATAGGTTAAGAAAAAAAAAGCTATATAGGAGATGCGTCTGTGTTCCGAGGAGAAAGACTGATTGTAACAGAGAAGAATGAAGGTTTCCTGATTGGCTACATTTGTTCTTGATCTGGACAAATGAGAAGGTTCACAGTAAGAAGGAGGGGTTTTATGGACATGGGACCACACAGAGAAGTGGAAAAACTAACATGAAACACATGGTAGGGAATGAAAGGAAGCTAGGATGGCAAATGCAAGCCAGATTATGCAGATATTGAGTGTCTTGCTTAGTCATTTAGATTTTATTCTCTAATATAGGCTGATTGAAGAGCACATGAATAACCTGTGTGTGATGCATATTTATGTAATTTTGGAAGCAATGGCATGACTGGAGGCTAGGAGACCGATTAAAAGAGTATTGCAGTAGCACATACAACAAATAAAAATAAGAGAAGAGATTCTGCAGAGTTTTTATTGATAGAATGAAATGAACTGGGGAGTAGTTTGAGAAAGAAGAAAGAGAAGTCAAAGATGACTAAGACATTTCCAGTTTGGGTGAGTAGACAGGTTTCTCAGCTATTTGTTAATTACAGAAAAACATAAGAAAGAGGCAAAGAGGGAGACAGATTAAGAAAGTAAAGAAAGATGCAAAGAAACATTATTTGAGCATCAACTTTCCTGAGTTCAGGTAAGCAAGGTGGGTGGTAGAGAATGAACAAGAGAAATGGGTAACAGAATCATAATTTATATAATGTAGTAGATCATTGCCCTTATAATCAGTAAACATATACCCTGGGATGATAAGAGAAAAATCATGAATGTTCCCCAGATCCATCTTGCTTCCCACCCAGCTCCAGCAGAGGAGTGGAGGGGCATTTTATTATTGTATTTTTCACTCACTATCCCAAATGGAAGCCAACTACTTCATTTTGTGTTCAACTGAAGAAATAGTGATCTACTATAATTTCAGAGGAATAAATGGGTTATATTGAACTAAATAGGTTGATCTCCAGTATGTTTCTCTGAAAGGATTCTTACCTGGGCGCAATAGCTCATGCTTGTAATCCCAGCAGTTTGGGAGGCGGAGGTGGGTGGATCACCTGAATTCAGGAGTTCGAGATCAGCCTGACCAACATGGTGAAACTCTGCCTCTACTAAAAATACAAAAATTAGCCGGGCGTGGTGACACACACTTGTAATCCCAGTTACTTGGAAGGCTGAGGTAAGAGAATTGCTTGAACCCAGGAGGCGGAGGCTGCAGTGAGCTGAGATCGTGCCATTGCACCCCAGCCTGGGCAACAAGAGTGAAACTCTGTCTCAAAAATAATAAAAATAAAAAGATATTTTTCTCAAAATGTAGCAGCTCATCTTCAGGTTCTCTGTAATACCATCTTTGAGTCTTCTTTTAGAGAACATATTGAGTTGGAGGTACAAACTATAACAAATACATTTAGGGTGTACTAAATTAGGCCATGTCTCGTGACGTTTTTTTTAATTACATGACTTCTAAGACCCTATAATATGCTAATGTAAATTACAATCTCTTGGAGAAAAATAGTCTAGGCAGTAATTCACAAACCTTGTGAGGTAAAATCTTTTTCAACAATATCTCCTTAACGTGACTGAGAACATTCAGATCTGAAAAACAATTTAAAGGTGACATTTCATTACTAAACAAATAGTGTATTTGAATAACCTGAAGTAAGTCTACACATCTTAATCATTTCTTTTAGCTATGACCAAGAAATGCCATGTCCTGTGCCACCAGCAAGGATGTATTTGCAACAAGATGAATTAGAAGAGGAGGAAGATGAAAGAGGACCCACCCCGCCTGTTCGGGGAGCAGCGTCTTCTCCCGCTGCCGTGTCCTATAGCCATCAATCCACTGCCACTCTGACTCCTTCCCCACAGGAAGAACTTCAGCCCATGTTACAGGATTGTCCAGAGGAGATTGGCCACATGCAGCACCAACCTGACAGGAGGTATGCTGTCACTAGCCTTCTTTTCTGGCAAATCAGATAATTTCTACTCCTCAGTTGAAGTTATCAAATGCTATCCTATGAAGTA
Organism: Cheracebus regulus; assembly: GCA_963574635.1. Lineage (NCBI taxonomy): Eukaryota > Metazoa > Chordata > Mammalia > Primates > Pitheciidae > Cheracebus > Cheracebus regulus. The sequence continues at coordinate 46,319 of CAUYQU010024606.1, read as the reverse complement.
ATTTTCTTGTCACATAAGCCTTTTTTTGCAGTATCATCGCACAATAAGCCCAGGTAATTAACATATCGAGTCATATTGTTGACCATTGCATTAGATTAATTGATCCTAGTCAACTTGCAACCATAAAATAATGTGCATTAATACTCACCCGCTTAGAAAAATTATAGTCATAACCACATGGCATATGGTTTGCTAATCCTGTAACATGTGATCGACAGTGGGTGTTTCATTCTTTAGTTTCCCTTTTGCATCGGTAAATTACTTCTTTAGTTGGTAGAAAATAGACTTTCTCCTGTCTTTTAAAACGAAGTTTGCATAGTAATGTGTTCCCTCATAACTGTAATGTCACAGAGGAGTGAGTTTGGTATATTCTTTTTGTATTGACCTCAGAAACCTTTATTTTTGTTTAGATATGAGTTTGGAGTTCTTTAGTCAGATTATTATGTACTGTGTGTGTGTGTCTGTGTGTGTGTGTGCACACTTGTATGTGTTTAGACTTTTTTAAGCCTATGTATTGAGCATCCTCAGTCAATACATTTTTGTTATATACAGTGGCTTCACCTGTCATTTCTACCACATAAAAGCTATTACTACATCATGTTAGCTCTTCTCTGATTGTTGATGATTTTATTTATACTGTTTTATTGCCCTTGACATATTATATGTGTATATTATTTTCTGTATTTCTAATATCATTTGAAATTGGGTATATTATTTGCTTCAGAAGATGTTCCTTTGATATTCTCAAATGAATAACAAATTCTGATTTATGTGGCTTGACTTTTACTCTGTAGACTAAAAGGGAATTCTGCAATGTTTATTAACTCTTCTATTGTAAAGAGATTATTACCAGATTCAAATTACATACACTGTAAAAACAAGAAAGTAGTTAAGTTTACTTCTATCTGGCAGTGAGAAAGTTGGGTTATCAGACATTTTAAAGTATCATTAACCCATGGAATGTCATGAAAATTGAGAGCAAATAAGGCACCTCTTTTCCATATGAATGTCACGACCTTTGATGCTACTCTTATTAGAAGACAATGAGAGACTAAAAGAGACCATTTAGTTCTGAAATACCAAAGGATTGTTTTTTGTTGTTGTTCCTTGTATTACCTGTTTCCTCACCATTCCTGTCTCAGTTTTCAGGGTACCCAATATTTCTTTCTTTTGTATTCTTTTGTATTCTTAGGTCCTCCTTTCCACCTTCCTTGATAACAGAAATCGATTTCCCTTTATCTATCTGGAATGTACAGCCTCTTCCTCCTCATTCAATTCTCCTTCTCTTCAGGGTTAGCTCTACTCCCATCATACTTGCCTCTTCCTTGGCCTTCCTTCTGATTCCATGCGCTCCCCCTGCTTCATTCTGTTTAACTCCTTCTGCCTTCCTGATTTGCATTCACACCTCAGCCCACTGCATTCTGGCTGATAACTTTTTTACTTGTCAGTCCATCGAAAGTAACCTCCTAATGGTCAAATCTAAAGGCTTCTCAGTCTTTATCAGTGCTTTCTGCTTTGATGGCCATTTTATAAATTGTTGTGAGAATCAGTGGATAATGTATGTAAAGATCTGCAGCAGGGTAAGTATTCAGAAATATTAGTGCCCTACAGCCCTTGCCTTTACACTATCATCCCATTGCTTGGTTCAACTATTATATTCTGATGGCTGTCACATTTCTTTAGCTGGCCTAGACCCTTTTTCTTAGTGCCACAATATTTCCACTTGAACTTCTTTGTCTTTGGACTTGATTTTTCAAAACTTGCCTTTTCTTTTCTATTTTTTTTTTTTTTTTTTTGAGACCCCAGTTTCACTCTTGTTGCCCAGGCTGGAGTGCATTATTGTGATCTTGGCTCATCGTAACCTCCGCCTCCTGGGTTCAAGCAATTCTCCTGCCTCAGCCTCCCGAGTAGCTGGGATTACAGGCCTGCACCACCACGGCTGGCTAATTTTGTATTTTTAGTAGAGACAGGGTTTCTCTATGTTGGTCAGGCTGGTCTCGAACTCCTGACCTCAGGTGATCTGCCCACCTCAGCCTCCCAAAGTGCTGGGATTACAGATATGAGCAAACTTGCCTTTTCTTTTACTTTGCTGACTCTCTTGTTTAGAATTTTCAACCATTATTCATTTGACCAATGTTTTAAAATAAAATGGCTAAGGGAATCGGCAAAATTCATGAAAACTACCTTTGTCATTTTAAAATCAGCTTAGTTTCTTCCTAGCATTCTACAAATGAGGTTATTCATGAAGTCTCTTCAATCCAAAATGGCCCTTGATTTTTATTTTGCTCCTTAGTTTCCATTCCAACAGCTGCTAGGGCAGGCCCTCCATCCCTGTCCCGTGACATCTGCCTTATCCTTAAAGCGATCTCCACTTTTCTTCTCTCTGTTTCTCTGTTCATTCTCACAATATCTTTCTTTGCACACAAGTCTGGTAATGTTCCCCTATTCATAGTCAAGTCTTAGTGTTTAACCCAGTATTTAGAGTTTTTCATAATCCTTTTCCCTTTATTTATTTTCCCTCCCAATTTCATCTCATACACTCTTTTCTGATTCGTTTGTTTGAAAGTCCCTAACTTTGCCTGAAACTCATCAACATCCAGGTCTTCTACATGCTCTTTTCTGATTGCCTAGCAAGCACCTCTCATCTTTCAAAGCCCTGTTCAAATGACACACCCTCTGCTTGCCTGGAAAAACTCACCCTCTCTTTTCTTTACTCTTCGTAAGAGTCTATACCCATCTGTGTTACCACACTCATCAGTTTTCATGTTGCATTTGTATTTGCTATTTGTTTCTCTGTTTTCCTATTTAAATTAAAAGTTCTTTGAAGGCGGAACTCTTCTTGTTTGTCACTGAGTTCTGCAGAGCTTTCTTCAGTAAAGTATTTGATAAATGGAATTGGATACTATGGAAGAATTGGAGTCGATCTACTGTCTATTGTTTTAGGCTAATGGATGATTGTAGAACTTGAGGCAGGTAAATGTAATTGGGTAATACATTAACTATCTGCACTTATAATCAATTTGACTATATTCAGCCTTTTTCAAAGATAAGATTTTTAATCTATAAGGATATTATAGATTTTATTTCCAGAGTCATTGCTGGAAACAACACTAGGCACTAATAAAAAGTTGGTGAAAGTCCATTTTTAAAAGTGCTTTAATTGCTTTCTTATGATGAATGCAAATTCTATATGTTTACTATATAAATTTCTGAAAATACCTATAAACAAAATGAAAATATAAAAGTCCAAGTGATCTAGATAATCAGAAAGTCAGCATGAAGACCTCAGTAAAGATCCTTTCAATCTTTCATCTTTACCTGTTCTCACATGGCTTGGATTTATGACATGCCAATATTATTTTATAAACTATTTTTTTTACTGAACAGCGTTTTTCCATGTTGGTAGTGTTTTATTTAGACACTTACATAAAGTGTGTTACTCTGTTTAACCAATTCCTTAATATTGGCCATTTCAATTATATTTACCTTTTTGATACTATGTACAATGTTATGATTTCCATCTTTAGTTAGGTATTTGAATGAAGTCTCCTTTTGATCTGTTCTAATCCCTCCCCCATCAGTAGACGACTTCTGAGTCTTATCATCCTGCCATTTCCCTAATGGTATGCTCATAAATAGCTATTTCTCTACAAATCTCTTTCTGGAGTTTCAGATTCATATATCCAACTACTTGTTCCTGTAGATTTTTACTGCCTAAATATCGTTCTGAGTGATACACATATCCTCAGCCATAAATGCACTTTCCTAGCTCTGACAGCCATTTTCTCTTGCCTGCATTACAGTAATGTTCTGCTAAGTGGTCTTGTTGCTTCAGCCTTGCCCCTTCTTCAATCTGATTCCTCACTGCAGACGGTGCAGACGCGTTTTCCTAAATTGCAACACTGATCAAGTCTCTCCATTGCTTAAGATCTCTCAATGGCTTCCCATTTTTCTTAAAATAAAGGCAAGGCTCCTTAATGTAGCAATCAAAGCCCTTTGTGCTCTGACCCCTGTATGCCCTACCATCCTTACCCAGTGCCACTCCCCCATCAATGTCTGTGATGTCTTCACTCTAACTTTCTTCTAGTTCCTGGAATATGCACAGTTCTCACCTCAATATCTTTGCACATGCTCTCCCGTATTCCTGGAACACCATTTTCTCTTCTCCTTTTGGAGCTAACATCTATGTGTCCTTTAGATCCAAGATTATATGGCAGATCCTCCTCAGTAAATCTTTCCCTGGTGTCCCAACTTTGGGTAGGACCCATATTTATGTGTTCCCACAACATTCTATGTATCCTCTGTCATAGCATATTTAACTAATTATTTGTCTCCTCCACTAGACTAAAAGTCCCTTCAGACATGGATATATATTTCATTTAGGTGAATTCTTAACATAGTGCCTGAGTTCCTCTTTCTATTGCTAACAAACCACTCCAAAATGTAGTCACCTAAAGTAATCATTTTATTCACAATCCCATGAGTCAGGAATTCTGAAAGGAATCAGCTGGACAATTCATCTCCAATCCCTGTGGCTCTAGCTGTGTGGCTGGGGCTAGAAGAACTACTTCCAAGTTAGTTTCTTCATTCATATGTCTGATGCCTCAGTGCTCCTTGTCCTCTGCCCCTTTCCACATGGAGCCTTATCCTCCAGGTCTCACCATATTGTCTGGACTTTTCATAACAGAGAGTCTCAGGGTAATGGTACCTCTTTCACGGGAGCTGGCATCCAAAAAGGCAGGAAGGGGAAGTTGCCAGGCCAGTTAATAACTACACTTAGAACTGGTGCATAGTCTTGCTTCTGCCAGGTCGTATTAATCAAAGCAGTCGCAGAGTCCATCCAGATTCAAGAGTATTGAACTAATCTCCCTCTCTTGATGGAGAGTGGCAGCTTCTCATTTCGGAATAGCATTTCGAATGGAGACATTGCGATGGACATTTTGCAGAATACAGTCTGCCATGGCCAGGTAGATAACTTACCTTAAGTATGTATACCTTAAAATTGAATCCTTACCTGTCACAAAGCATAAAGTAAGTTACTAAGCTCTGTTTGCCTATGATCTTTTTGGTATGAATCTAGCAGTCTTTACCATGGTAGGTGCACAGTAAAAGTTTAAAGAATAAATATATTGATTACTTTTATATTTATTGATTAGGGGCACAGATAGTGTGATTTTATATTAATAAAATCACTAAACTTAAACTGTTATAACAATGCAATGATAATTAGATCAACATTACAGACCTGCATTATTATGAATATTTCAACTTTCGCATTATAATGAACTTAAAGGTTATTCCATTTTTGTCTAAAACTGGGTATACTAGGTGATCAGCGTAATAGGAGTTTGTCTTTTCTTTGAACAATAGCTAGGAAAATAATGTAATTAAACTTATTGTCATATATTGTTTTAAAAAGTGATACAGTTAAGTTTGTTGCAGTTTAATAAAAGTCTCTAGAAAAGTACAAATTATTTTCATGTATGGAATAGGAGATCTGCTTGTTTTACTAATACAGATAAATTGAGGTAATAGTTACTTATATGAGAAATTGAGGCTACATTAGTGTTAGAGCAAAATCTCAAAGGTATGCATTTTTCTCCTTTGTCTTATGCCTGGTAAATGCTATGTGGTGAATGGTATGAACACCTACTTTGATAAATTAATGACATCATTCCACTTTTCTCTTGAACATGTTTATGAAGGCATCATTCTTGCAGGAGACTAGAGTGTTGCAATTCATGGGCATATACTTATATATTATTTCAGAAGACATTGAAACCCCTCAGGGGGAGAGATCTAGAGGGTTGAAGTTCATTTGAGACAAGTCTCACTTGAGTGCAGCATCTTGAAATGGCTTTTTGTTTTTCAATAGAATGTATTACATATTTCAAACTGTACATGTTTATCACACATTCCCTGGGCTTGCCTTATTTACAGATGGTTTGAATAAATTTTTCTGTCTTTCTTCAACACTTGTAAGGGATGGTTGTAGTTAAAAGGCAGCCCTTGTTTAACATGAAGATATTTTTGCTCTACAGAATGTGAGTTATTCAAACACAACAATGCTGGCATCCTTTCATAGTGAAGTCGGCCATTCTGCGTCTTTCTTTATTGATGGTCAAAACAGTCCCCTTTGTGCTAAAAAGTCTTACATGGCTTTAAAAAGGAAGACGTTTCTTGTGGTATTTTGGATTTGTATGCTGACAAAGATTGTAAATTAACTTTTAAGTGTGGTATTTTGTTGCATTCCAAATTAAACAATGGTTTTCCTCCTATGTGTACACACATTCCATATTGAAACAATTATCCATTTTAATCTCTTAAATAACTTCAGCTTTGGCACGTTTTTCATATTTCTCCTAGTGCCACACACAGACACTTTAAAAACCACCCAGAAATGAAAAGTAATGCATTATATTAAAGCATGCTGTGTCTGTATATATAACATATGTATATACACACACATAATATATAATTACACATATGTGTGTGTATATATGCGTACTTTTCAATGTAATATATGAGCTTTAATTTCTTGTTTTTTTTTAAATACATCTGTATGTGACATGTATCTCTCCTAGATTATATGTCTACATACACACAAACACATATACATTATATACTTACACTTATATGTGTGTGTGTGAAAGGTCATGACCTTAGAAATAAAACTTGATTTTAAATTCTGTATTTGATATGTGCGATCTATGGGAACTTTGATAAGATCCTTAATTCCTCTGAATTTTAATATTCTCTTCTGTAAAATGATCATTTAAAAAGTAACTCAGAAAGTTACTGAATTAAATGAGTACATCTTGTAAATTATGCTTAGCTACAAAGTAAGAGCTCATTAAATGAATTACAGTATTTTTAATAATAATTTATTTTTAATGTTTTCCATTTGCATTGATAAAACAGATTTATTGAAGTGTCTTAATTCATTGGGATAAAAAGCAGAAAACGTTTTTCTTCAAAACTGCCATGCCACTCTAAAAACTGTGCCATATCAAAATTATTTTCCATCCTCTATAGTAGAGATCTTGGAGCAGATCCTACATAGTTTTAACTTTATTTAGATCTTAACCAGATCCTGTATCCTGTATGGTTTTGTTTTGTTTGCTTGCTATTAAAATCTAGTTCTATTAATTTAATTTAATTCATTAATTTTTTGTTTTGTTTTTTCTTGAGACAGAGTCTCTCTGTGTCACCCAGGCTAGTGCAATGATCTCAGTTCACTGCAACTTCTGCCTCTTGGGTTCAAGCCATTTTCTTGCTTCAACCTCTCAAGTAGCTGGGATTACAGGCGTGTGCCGCCACACCTGGCTAACTTTTGTATTTGTAGTAGAGACGGGGCTTCACCATGTTGGCCCGGCTGGTCTCAAACCCCTAACCTCAGGAGATCCGGCCGCCTCAGCCTCCCAAAGTGCTGGGATTACAGGCATGAGCCACCATGCCCAGCCAGTTCTGTTAATTTTGAAACCTCAATTGTGCATTCCCAGACATCCTTTGCCAAATGCCTCTTTCGGTGGCTATGGCGGCAGGGAGAAAGTGAGCGTGTTCTACTTTTAAATACCTCCCTCCTCCTGCCTCTCCCAGGTGCATTCTCCTAGGGCTAAGGTGGGGAAGATGGAATGAGAAAACTAGATGAAGATCCGGTCTTCCACTTGGATAGCCCTAAAGACTATTCTATCTCATCTTACACTATGAGTATCATAAGTGTGGTAAAGGAGAGGTGCCGGCATTCACTTATCCCACTGATGAAGGCATCAGTCCTAGGCACCATTGCAGTTATTAAGTGATCTATCCATATCTTCAGGTAAACTGCCAGTTGATGGCATTCATGTCGTATCTGTCCTAGTGTCACCAGATGACACTAGACCCTAATCTCTGCTGCTCTCCAATACTGGTGCTCAGTTTGGCAGCTTGTATAGAATCTATCCTGTATCCTTTTTACTTCTCAGGAGTGCAAACTTTGTTGTTTTAATGACCTTTCCGTCTGAAAGTCATCCATTATGTCATCTCTTTAACCTTGCTTAGAGAATATTAGGACTGTTGAGCAATTCAGTGACCAAGAAATCCTCCAACTAGAAATCACCATGTCTTCCTTTTTTGAAGGCACTCTTTTATTTGAGATTATTCTCTTGGCATTCTCCTCTTGTGGGGATGACTTCTTTCCACAAACCTTGCTTTCCACCCAAGTCAAAATGCTCTATACCTTCTCAGTCATCTATTCACTGTGGATCATAGCACAAGTGGTGTTAGTGGAAGGATAGCTTTAACTGTTTTCTTCATGTCTGCAGAGATGGTTGAAACCAGTTAACTGGTAACTGTGAACCTATACTGTAGGATACTACTTCATTTTGTCCTCAACTCTGGTTTAAGTAATTACATAAAAATTACCTTTAAATATTTTTTAAAAGATAGAATAACAATAAATGCAATAGTGTTAGTTAATATTTTTTAATGAAACTCATAAGTGAATAAGTCAGAAAAAAATTACTCTTGGCTCCCATAGCTTTTTCTTAATAGAACAAAATCTAAAGGAAATTATGTCATATGCTGAAGGTATAATTTTTAAAATCTTATGAAATTTTACACCTTATAGTGAAAGTGAATGACTTCATTTGCTTGAAAAAGTGGGAGTGGTGACGGAAAAAGGGAAAGAAACAGGAACAAAGTGTTTCAGTGTGAATTTATGGAGCAAACTGTTTCAGTGTGAATGTCAGTTGTCTTCAGTAATGATAAACTATGGATAATATTTGAAATGCTTTAGGACAGATACAGATGTTTATGTTTTCAAAACAAGAATTACTTTTCCTTTTTTAACCAAACACAATCCAAATAATAAAACAGAAGAAGACTTAAAGGTAACTGACCATATTTCGATTAAACTTAAATCAAAAAGTAATGCACTGGAGCCTCTGGCTGTGAAGTGCCACTCGGTATAAAATCAAACTTAAATATACTATGATTTTCTGTTGTTCTTCTGAACATATGAGCTCAAAAGAAGTAAAGATCACATGTGCATACTTGTGAATTTCTTGGTGATCTGTCCTTTTATGTCTTAAATAACAAGCTGAGCCAGACCTATTTATTCATCTTCATGCAGACGGCAGCCTGTGAGTCCTCCCCCACCACCACGGCCGATTTCCCCTCCACATACCTACGGCTACATTTCAGGACCCCTGGTCTCAGATATGGATACGGATGCACCAGAAGAGGAAGAAGATGAAGCCGACATGGAAGTAGCCAAGATGCAAACCAGAAGGCTTTTGTTACGTGGGCTTGAGCAGACACCTGCCTCCAGTGTTGGGGACCTGGAGAGCTCTGTCACGGGGTCCATGATTAACGGCTGGGGCTCAGCCTCAGAGGAGGACAACATTTCCAGTGGACGCTCCAGTGTTAGTTCTTCGGATGGCTCCTTCTTCACTGATGCAGATTTTGCCCAGGCAGTTGCAGCAGCAGCTGAGTACGCTGGTCTGAAAGTGGCACGACGGCAAATGCAGGATGCTGCTGGTGAGTCATAAGACTTTTCACCACCTGGGAAAGAAAACTCAATGCATATATGTTTGTTGCTGATTTGCTCCTGTGATCTTAAGGCCTATTTCAAAAGTAACGATTCTTATCATTTTTTTTTTTAGCTGCCTAAGAAAATGACAGTTCAAGAATATGACTTAGTTCGATTTTCCTGGACAAGGCTTTTTAATCTATTTTATTTTTATTTCATAAATTTTACATAATATGAGTGATAGGAAGCTACCTTATTTTTATGGTAGCCATATCAAATATATCTATTACACAAATTGATATAATTTCTTTACACATACAGTTAAATGAAATTTGTGTTTTTGAACGTATACTCTAATATTTTTGTGTAGAATGTCACCAAAATCAAATTTATCGGATAGTTCTCTTACCTTATTTAAATAAAAATTATGTAGGGGAAATAGATAAATACCCAAATGGAACACTTTGACCCTTGGAAAATGAGCTATTTCTCCTTAATCCCCATTCTCTTCATGTCCTCTCAAATTACAATGTTAAATGGGAAGATATAAAGATATATGTAATGTACATACATTTTCAATGTTCAGTGTTCCAAACTTACAGTAAAATTTCAAATATCATAATTGGGACGGCAAGCTAATCCAAGTGCTTTTCATATTTTTCCTTTCATTGCCAGTAACTTACTTTTAGTTACTGTATATCCATCTTTATATTATAACTTATTTTTACTTATATCCTCCTATTCACAACCCTGTTTAGAAAGTAAATAGTTCAAGAAAGAAAAGAATTTAAATGTAAGACTTATTTATCACAAGATTTTCATTTCTGTAGAATTAAGATATACATTCCCATACATATTTTTGTGTGTATTTTTAATAGCCAAGGAAATCTAAATAGTAGAGTAAAATAATGTGATCACCAGGAAAGAGATACATTTCAGAGAAGGAAAAGACCATCACAACAAATTAGTTACTGGTATTTTACTGTTTTTTATTTTTCTTAGTTTAATAATTACCACATTGCTAATTTTCCATGGTCTTTTCAGATATTGGATTGGTCATTATCTTTTATCAGTGTGGGATATATTCAGAGCAAATTTAAATCACAGTATAAAATCATCTCTCTATATTATATATCAAGAATATGTTATAGGAAAAAGATTTCTAATATCTCTCAACTTATTATTGTAAAATATATTATTTATTTTAGCCAAGCCTGTATTTTTTGACATTCAACCAAATAGTCTTTTTTATTCCTTCAGTAGCTGCTGAATGTAATAAACTATGCAAACCTAATTATCTTTCTTAATAAATAAATAACATCTAACTTTACATATAGCTTTTGTTTCTCCTTATTTTTTTAATCTTCCGTTAAAAAAAGTGAAATTAACCGTCTCAAGCCACTGCTTTGAGAATACATTAAGAAAATATTTCAGTTTATTAACTGGACAAAACATAGAAGTAACATTGAAAATTCATCTGTAAATGACCTTATGCCTCAGGGTCTGTTAGCAGTGGATGGCCTTATGCAATAGAATAAATAATGGGTTCAGTTTTAGGCCTAATTCTCTGTTTCATGGATATGTAACTTTAATTATAATAGTTTCCATCATAGCTAAAGAGAGTTGGTTTAATATTTTATCATATTGTAATTTAGTGGCACTTCCGGTTTTCCTCGAGCTCATAATTTTAATGAACTAAACATGCATTGTCCTCTGCTTATTGCAGTCTTCTTTTCAGGGAATGATGGTGCTTGTCATGTGACTTGAAGTTAATATGAATGAATATCCAATCACATGGCTTCTCACTTGGCTGCATTAATGTCTATTATTTAATATGCTTCACTTATCATCTTTAAATGTATTGATTTCACTATATGTGGCTTCTGTTTATAGCCAAAATACATGTTGCCTAAGCCCATTGGAAGTTTCTTGTGGTACAATAGAAAGTTCTGGATTTGTGACTAGAATTTTTAGAAACCAAAATGGTGAAAGTCAAAATAGGACCAATAGATCTGCATTGTCATTTTGGATTAAATATGTTGTAGCTGTTATAATACAGGATCTATGTAAGACAGCCAGAGAACCCGGGAGCATTGAAATATGCTGTGTAGGCAGGCCTTGGTGGCTCATGCCTGTAATCCTAGCACTTTGGAAGGCTGAGGTGGGTGGATCATGAGGTTAGGAGTTCAAGACCAGCCTGGCCAAGATGGTGAAACCCCATCTCTACTAAAAATACAAAAAATTAGCTGAGTGTAGTAGTGGGCACCTCTAATCCCAGCTACTTTGGAGGCTGAGGCAGGAGAATCACTTGAACCCAGGAGGCAGAGGTTGCAGTGAGCTGAGATAGCACCACTGTACTCCAGCCTGGGGGACACAGCGAGACTCCATCTCAGGGGGACAATAAGTAAATAAATAAAATGCCATGTCTAATTAGTAAATTCAGTTCTCACTGGTACCTGGGATTATTGTTTCTCTAAAACCAAACATCTACCTCTTCCACCACCAAAAAAACAGAAGTCTCAGAAGGATCACCTTAGGTATCCAGAACTAGTAAATACTTTGAGATACAAAAAAGATGCAGGTAATTTTTGGCAGATCTAAATATGTGAGCTAGTTCAATTTCAGACCACCCACAGAGAACACGCCTGAGTCTGTCTTCAAAGTATCCTATAAATATATGTTTAATTAACATAATGATGCCATTAGTGCTGTTCGTTTTTCTTAGAACATGAATTCTTAAGAACTTCGGCTCTCCTCTTGAAAAAGCAATGAACATTGGCTATATTATGCAAAAACTTAATATTTTTTGTTTAAGTATAACATTTTAGTGAAGCTAATTGCAAAAATAATTGGAATGCTTTTCTTTAGTAAATAGGTATCATAAACTTTAACAGAACTAAAGCACTGTGGTTTAAAAAACAAATGAACAGCAGAAAATGCTTTTAGGGTATTTTCTCTGGTAAATAGCAGAGTGACAAAAAGTCTATTATTTGCTAGAAGAGTTTGTTGAAGTTTTTTTTGTGGTTTTTCGAAAAATTAGGGCTGTTTCTAGCTTTAATGTTTTCTTTTTGTTGTTCCTGTTGTAATTAAAATTCACTGATGAGTTTGGCTCAGATTTTTTTTTTCCTCCTTAGGCCGTCGACATTTTCATGCATCTCAGTGCCCTAGGCCCACAAGTCCTGTGTCTACAGACAGCAACGTGAGTGCTGCTGTAATGCAGAAAACCAGACCAGCCAAGAAACAAAAACACCAGCCAGGACATCTGCGCAGAGAAGCCTACACAGATGGTAAGTCCATTGACACGGATGAAAACATCTATGAATCTCGCCTGTTTATGCTGCTTCTCTAGGACTAGAAAATGCGTTCACTGACGTTCGAAATTACATTAAAAATTAATTAACAATCAGCTTCGTATTACTTGTAGAAGTGATCTACTTACAGAGTCTGTCAAGCAGCTCTCCTTGCAGTTTTCTAATAAGCTTGTTATTTATAAAACAAAACCATTTGTAGATCTTTTATATTTTTGAAAGTTATTTTATACTTTCAAACAAATGGACATCACTATAGTTGCAGGTGATAGTTGAAGTAGTGGCATAGGTTGACACTTTGTCAGATTTACTGATAAATTCTCCAAAGTGACCTCATTTTTTATTTTACAATTTCACATTCAAATAGAAGATAATAAATGTGTTTGAATATTTGTTCTAATGCTAGTGATGTTACAAACAGTTATTTTGGACACTGAAGTATGAATCAAATCATGTTTCTTCATGCCTTCACATACAATATCAACTCTCACTGAAGAGGTAACGTTCATATTCTCAAGGGAGCACAGGAGGAAAATGCAAACATCGTGATGTTGTCTCGAGAAAGCCTTTAATGAAAGTGCCTCAGGTGGCCCAGCATTTATTAAACCACTACCTTCTCATTTTATACAACAACCCCACAGGCTTTGTTGGAAATTCATGTCAGATAAATTCTCTCAGACTCACTGCTTTTGTCAAGTTTGCTAAATTTGCTAAAGGGGTGCAGAAAGAAGGGTGTTACAGGTGCCGTTCCCCCACCTCCTGGTCCTCTGCAACAAAGTCTGGTTAGGACTTTCATTACCAGTCAGCAATTTTTCAAAAAGGGCATCATTTTCCATTATCATATGAAAGCCTAATATTGTAGATTCTTATCACAGGTTGCAAGGAAGGTTTTCTGAGGTACTTTGCCCTATGATTCCTACCACTTGACAGAAAAATTTAATACAAAGCTCGCAGCATGATGAGCACAAGTAATTTTGCAATGAGTGGCTGTCCATGCTATTATCTGTACTTTATTTGGAGTATTTTCTCTCACTAGCGTCTATCTGATATTAGACTACATTAAATACTGGCGTGACACAGCGCACCTGGGCCTCCTGGCTTCTGCCCAGGACTCTTTTGTCAGTGAAACTGAGCTGTCAGAATATTATCTGATTTTGAAGGGTTATTATGGTGGCTTTTTGCATGTTTGCCTCTGTGAAGGGACAAACACTAGGTATAAATCCCCCAACTCTACCAGCAATTTTACATTTATGGGACAACTGTAATGGCATTTTTCAAGTTTTATGACTGTTTTATCAAATTTTATTATCTAGAAGAGAGTGCTCCTCACTGAAAAACTGACCAAACGTCAAGCCTGGATGTAAACACATCTAAATTGAATACATAAGAGAGAAAATCTGGCCTACATCCTTATGTAGATCTTTCTACCACTTATTTATACTTGTTCAAAGGGTAATCTGGCACTGTGATGCTTTTTAGAAATGTTTTAAATAATGTGAGCATGCCAAGTTAAAGGATATTGTATCACAGTTACAAACTACACTATGCTTGAAAATTGTCTGTATTTATTGTCCTACATTCATAGTGCTTATTTCAGTGTTAATAATTAAATATAATTCTAACTAATCCCTGAATAATAACTATTAAATTGAATTATGATGCATCCAAGTTATTTTTAAATGAATTTCACAAATACCAAAGAAATATATTGCAATATTTGTAAAGCCAAAGTTAATCTGAAATGTTTATTTAGATTTCTAATTGCTCATTTCACAAAAGTGATTATGCAAAATTATCATAGTGCATACTGCAATATAAATCCAATAATTATTTTCTCTAAGTCACAAAAATAGATAAAATGGAGAAATGACTAAAGCTAATTTTATATTACAATATTCACTTTGTTTCAATACCTTGATAACTATTTTTCAAGTTATGTTTACTGCACAAATGAGTCTTGAATTTTATGCTGTATGCTTACTGTTTGGTAAAAAAAAAAAATAACAATGCTGTGTGTTACTATACACATATCCCATAATGTATATTGATTAATTAAAGTCATGTAATATAGATACTACTTAATGCACTAAATAAATGCACACACTCTTGATGACAGTGGTTATGACATAGAGACAAAAGTCATTTTCTCAGAAATTATTTTCCCAAATTACTATGCTGCATTTTTGGAAAAGAAATTCATAGACCAATTCATGAAGAAGCTCAATGGTAGATACAATCAGTACAATTTATTTAAAAAGAGAAGGGAGAGGAAGAAAGAATTTAAAGAACTACCCATTGTTAAAATGTGGATTGAACGTATTAGTAAGACATGGAGGATTTTGTGTGTTTTTTTTCTTTTTAGTGGGTAAAATGTATGGACTATGGTGGATGGGTTTGATTATTGTCAATAGATTTATGTGAATTATGTGCAGAATATGGTTTATCAGTATTGAGTTAGTACCATCTTTGTAAATTTTTTTCAGATCATGACGTTCCTTTATAGAATCTTTAAAAACTATATGAAGAAGGATAAAGAGTGGCTATGCCTGAACTGATAGGGAGTAATTTGTGGTGCTCCTTCTCAGTTAATCCTTTTATTAGTTTGCTAGGGCCATAACTATGTACCGCAGACTAGGTGGCTTAAACATCAGAAATTTATTTCTTCACAGTTCTGGAAGCTGGAAGTTCAAGATGAAGGTGTCAGCAGGATTGGTTTCTTTTGAGGCCTCTCTCTGTGGCTGGGAGATGGCCATCTTCTCCCTGTGTCTTCACCTGATCTTTCCCTAGTGTATGTGTGTGTCCTAATTTCCTCTTGTAATGACACCAGTTATAATGGATTAGGACCTTCCCTAGTGACTTCATTTTAACTTCATTACCTCTTTAAAAACTCCAAATACAGTCACATTTTGAGGTACTGGGGATTCGAACTTCAACATTTGAATTTTGAGGGGCACAATTCAGCCCATAACAGTGGACCAGCCCCTAACACCTGGCATTGTGGCCAAACCTTGCTCTGTGGTCAAATCCAAGGTCTCATAAGCACTCATGCAGAACTCGATGCAAAGGAGAATACTCATGCTACCATCATACTAACAAGCGGTAGCTAATTATTTATTTATTTCATATTTACCTTTTACGAGTTTAACCCAGATAAATGGTAGGATTAGGATATATGAATATTTATTAGCCAGAGTCTTATGGAGTGAAAGCCAGGCATAAGTGCATTTCTGGGACCTTCTAATAAATTCTTTCCACTCCCTCTCTCCAGCCTTTCCAATGCATTTACATAGTTTATTTAAAAACCAAATCAACATTATTTCTCCAGCCCTACTTTTCATAAATTATAAATTCACCACCCATTTTGGAAAGGTGTTATTTTGACTTGATTTATCATTAATTACAAGGTCTTAGGACTTAAAGCAGTTAAGTAAATAAAGTGCTAGATATCTATAGCAAGTTAATGTTGGCAGAATTGTCTGAAGGAATATGTTTTTATATGTTACTTTACATGCTGTTATTTAGAAAGTCTTATATAAAGAATGACTGTTTATATGATTACATAAAGTCTACACACACACACACACACACATACACATAAAACAAGTCCACAATCCCATTTGTTAAATCCAATTTGTACTATTCATGGTACAAATTGGGTGAAAGCACTATTTATCACTATGTGAAATACAGAATTGTTTATACTGTAATAATCTCTGGTCTTATAAGCAGGGATATTTTATAATATCCCTGCTTGGTGATATTTTACAATACCTAAGAAAGAATTTATTTGTCAATCTGTTTATGTAGGAAATCAAACCTGTCAACATTTCCCTCTAATTGTCAATTAGATACAATGACAAATATATACAGGAAGTTAGAATTCTTTAAATTACCATCAGGTTCTCTTCTCTTTTTAACTTGTTATAAATAACACCTATCTAGAACCATCTAGTCATAGATTTTTGTCTCATGAGTCATATATTCCCAAGACTTTGTATGATCTTATAATAGTGGTAGTCATCAGCTTTGATATCTTAAAGGCCCAGACATTTTATGATTTGATGATAGTGGCAGTCGTCAGCTTCCTGATAATCTGTGCTTGCAATCCAATTTAAGTTTATAGCAAGCAGATAGTGCAGAAATGAACCTGCAGTCACTCAGTGTCTCTGCTTCCTGGTGTGTTCTGAATTAGACTTTCTTCTCCTTATTGCTAATGCTAGGCTCAGTCTGAACTTAAAATCATTCTGCCTTGGGCCTCTTGGCTTTAGGCTACTTGGCACAGTCTGTTTTTTAACTGTCTGTTTTTGGCTATCTTTAGCAATAAGTAGGATATGAGGGAAGGCAGATCATAGTACTTTTATGTCTTATTTTTTGAAAAATCTATTAAAGTAGTAGACAAAGGAGGAAAAACACACACTAGTGACAATTTAAACCTATGTTGCAAGACAAAAAACTTGATTTTGTAAAATCAAAGGTAAAACAAGTGCTATTGCTATAATTGGCTACCATTTTAGGTAAAATGTTGAGGCTATTTATATAATACTGGAACATGGTAAGCCATGAAAACCACTAACGAAAAAATGCAAGGAGAAGTTTGATCACTTTTTATAAATATTCCTAGGTAAAACAGCTGGTAGGTACTAAGATGGCAACTCAGACTTTATGTTTTCAAAACTAATACAATGAATTCTGACACCTTAGCTTTAGCATATAATGTCAAAAGAAAATAAGTTTCAAAGAAATGTATACCTATTTAGGGAACAAAAAACGTTTCATTCATTTTTAAAAACATGTTAAGTATGAGAAATACTAGGTTAAAACTGATGCTTCTTAGGGCCATTAATTTGCTATTATAATAAGAATCTTCAAAACACAATTTTAATATTTAACACTTTCTCATGCTGGTACATGTAAATGATAGTCAATGGCCCAATGTCAATAATAATAAAATATCTGGAAACAGCCTAAATATTTCTCTGTAGGGATTGGCTAAAAAATAATGATGTAGTCATAGAATAGAACATTAGGCAAACATTTCCAAAAAAAGTAAAGCCCTGTGTACACATATGAAAGTTTTTACAACTACCTGGTTAGGTGAAAAAAGTGCAATCCCATTCATGTTGGTAAAGAAGGAAGGCTTTCTCTTTGTGTGTGGCCCTTTTGATCAGGTCACCCCATGTGAACAGGCAGACAGGCACTCTGCATCATCCCAGGCGTGGCCATTTCGTATAGTCCTTGATGTGAACAGTGCTCCCTGCAGTTATGAGACTTGGCAGCCCTGCTTTATAAATAACTTCAGGAATGACCTATAGAAAACTATTCAAGCCAGTTACCTCTGCATAGTCAATAGTGGGGGTTTGAAATGGAGGTGGGGAGGTACAAAAGGTTGTTCTTTCAAGTTTAGACTCTTACTGAATGTTTTACCATGTAAATTCTATTTAACATCTTAAGACTAATTTTATAATCCTAAGTATGTAATAGATGTTTTATGAATGTATTTTAGTTGATTTATTCTAGACATTACTCTGCAAATGTGAAAACATTAACATTTCTGAAGACATAACTTAAAAACATAGCTATGCTGCTAATTCCAAAATCTCTGTATCTCTAGTTTTGATCTCTCTTGAAATTCAGATTTTATTTACAAGTACCTGTTGTACCTTTCTATTTTGATACTCCAAAGGCTCCTCCTATTCACTTTTAAAAAACTGAACTCATATTCTTCGTTCACAAATATCTCTTTCTTTTTGCTGCATTCTATACCTTCAGTGATGTTCTTCTCTTTCACCTAGCCAACTATGACAAAAATCCTAAAAATCATCTTAGTTATCTTAGATTTTCTTAGTATCTAAGATGTATCTAACAAAAATATCTTAGTATCTAAGATGTATCTAAGAAAAAAGAGATTATATAAATTAAATATAAAATATATTACTTAATATGTAACTACAACTAGAAATAATTTTACGTGTGTGTATTTGTGTGTGTGTTTGTATGTATGTAGATGAAATTTTAGTAGGATGACTCTTAGATACATCCTACTAAGATGACCCTTAGATACATCCTACTAAGATGACCGTTAGATACATCCTACTAAGATGACCCTTAGATACATCCTACTAAGATTACCCTTAGATACATCCTACTAAGATGACCCTTAGATACATCTTACTAAGATGACCCTTAGATACATCCTACTAAGATGACTTTTAGATACATCCTACTAAGATGACCCTTAGTTATCTTGGATTCTTTCCTCCCCCCATCCTGTACTGTATTTCATTGATCCTGAAATAATATTGATTTTTCTCCCTTAATCTCAAACACATCTATATTTTCCTCTCCATCTGAACAGCCACCAATAACATATTATTACTTATCATTAATTATGTAAGTTATTATAATAATCTCTTGACCTCCTGAATTGAAGGCTTTCTTTTTAATACATTCCCCATACTAGAGCCAGAATAACCAAAACTTAGTATCTATTCATATTCTTCTACTAACTTACCAAATATTATTAGAATACATATTTCTTTTCTACTCAGAGTATACATAGGAATGACTTTTAAAGATAGCACTAATTAACATTTTTTTTCTAGATACCAAATTTCATGCCTACTTTCATCCTTAAGTATATCTATGATATGTGAAATTGAATTACAGGCTGGGTGTGGTGGCTCATGGCTGTAATCCCAGCACTTTAGGAGATGGAAGTGGGTGGATGGCCTGAGCACAGGAGTTCGATACCAGCCTGGGCAACGTGGTGAAACCCTGTCTCTACAAAAAAATGCAAAAATTAATCAGATGCGGTGGTGTGTGCCTGTAGTCCCAGTTTCTCAGGAGGGTGTGGTGGGAGGATCACTTGACCCTGGAGACAGGAGGCAGTGGGCTGATATCACACCCCTGCACTCTAGCCTAGGCAACAAAGCAAGACTGTCTCAAAAGAAAAGTAAGAAACTAAATTATGTAAGTTATATTTAATATGTATTAATATGTAACTACAACTAGAAATAATTTTATGTATGTGTATGTGTGCGTGTGTGTGTGTGTATGTGTGTATGTAAGTAGATGAAATTAACCTGTATTTATACCAATGTTATCTGGTTTAAAACCTCTGGGTACATAAACAGAATAGTGAGATTCCATCAATGAACAGTACATTATAAACATGCAATTGTATGTAGTAATACAAAGAAAACTGAACCATTGGTTAGTCCTGGTTCTGATCATATCTAGCTTTGGGATAGCACAGTAGCAAAAGGTCTACATGTTTGAGCTTACTTACCTACAACATGAGAAGAGATTTAGGCTAGATTAGAGATAGCAAATAGGTCTCAACTCAAGTGCCAACCTCAATCAATTTGAATTGATTGTCTGAAGGAGCAAAGGCATGCATCTGTTATACTGAAATCAATTAGAAAGCTCTACAATACTTGAGAGAGAGATAGTTGCAGTACATACACCCAGTGTTAGCTATCCCAGGAGCAGACGTCACTAAGTCCCAACTCTGTTATTCAATAGTTCTGTACTAGATAACAAGAGTACATTAAAATTGCTGTTCTTGGCCGGGTACAGTGTCTCAGGCCTGTACTTCTAGAACCTTAGAAGGCCAAGGTGGGCAGATCACTCGAGTCCAGGAGATTGAGACCAGTCCAGGCAACATGGCAAAACCCCATCTCTACAAAAAATAGAAAAATTAGCCAGGTGTGGTGATGCACGCCTATAGCCCTAGCTATTCAGGAGGCTGAAGTGGAAGGATTGCTTATACCCAGGAGGTCGAGGCTGCAGTGAGCTGGGATTGCACAACTGCACTGTAGTCTGAATGACACAGTAAGAACCTGCTCAAAATAAATATGTCAATAAAAATTGGGTGTTTTTTCTTTGTTACCTTCAAATATTCTAGTTCATTTAAAATATAGTATCTCACAGGTGAATGTGACTCCAATAATAATACAAATGTTTGATGACTTTATCAGTAGTAGACTTTTACAGCAGTATTTTTAACATTTCTTTTTAGATCTTCCACCTCCTCCTGTGCCGCCACCTGCTATAAAGTCACCCACTGTCCAATCCAAGACACAGCTAGAAGTACGACCTGTAGTGGTGCCAAAACTCCCTTCTATAGATGCAAGAACAGACAGATCATCAGATAGAAAAGGAAGCAATTACAAGGGGAGAGAAGGATTGGATGGAAGACAAGCTGTCGACATGCGAACAAATCCGGGTGATTCCAGAGAAGCACAGGAACAACAAAACGACGGGAAAGGACGTGGAAACAAGGCAGCAAAACGAGACCTTCCACCAGCAAAGACTCATCTCATCCAAGGTACTCATTCAGTCAAGCCGCAAATAAATATAGATTGAGTGTGTTTGCAAAGCACACAGTTAGGCTCTATATGGCCACATTAAAAGGGGTAAGATTAGGAAATATGCTCTCTGATGGAGGAGATAGGTATGTACTTCAATAATTTTAATACAATTCACTCTAGTACATGACTTTATACAAGGCCTCCCTGGAGAAGTGCCAATTCAGTTAGATTTCAAAGGAAAGCAGGATTTCAATAGGTTAAAGAAGGAGAAGGGATATCGGGGAAATGAAATAGGCTGAGAAAATAACCTGATTGTGTGAAAATGAATGTTTGGTGAACAATGGTTTCCAGTTTGGCTGGAGAATTGAATGTTTGGGGCCAGGGATCATCTATAAATAAAAATACAAAAATTAGCTGGGCATGGTGGCAGATGCTGTTGTTCTAGCTACTCAGGAGGCTGACGTGGGAGGATGGCTTACACCCGGTAGGTTGAGACTGCAGTTAGCTGAGATCGCATAACTAGCCTCTAGCCTGGGTGAAAAATAAAACTCGGTAGATGGTTAGGCCAAGTTGCAAAGGCCAGGGATATACTATTCTGAAGGATTTGAGATTTATGACAAAGGTAGTTGTGAGCCAACAAGGAATTTTGTGTGAGAAATGATGTAATCAGATACATGTTTTAGGAAAATAACTGGCACCGCTATATAATGGAGGAAGAGACTGGAATCCTATCAGAAACATTACAGTAATACTCTAAGTATAAAATACGAAAGCACTAAGTTAAAATTGCCCAAAAGAACAAGAGGGATCAGCCTACGCAGGCACTTCAGAGAGAGGCCCAATAGAACTTGGTGGCTAATTGAATGTTGAAAGGTAAGTTGAAATAATAGAATATACAAAAAAGCTTATTCACAGGTTGACCAGGTTGCTCTGAATGACCAGTGAAACATGATTGTAACCATTGTAAAAAAATAAAATAAAATAAAATGCAGAACAGGAAAAGTGGTAAATTTCATGGGGAATATTATTGCAGTTTTGAATGGATTAAAATCCTGACAAGAACACAGATAATAAAATTCACAGTAAGAATTTAGAGAACTAGGTTTAAATATCAGGGAAAAAGTTGTGAGGACAGAGTGGATTTAGAACCCACAACATAGACATAATAATTATGTGAATAACAAAGGCTGAATATCAGCAGAGATAATGCTGGTAACTATTTATCAATCAGCTGTTCAGGAAGAAAACAAAACCAAACCCTAATTTGTAGCCATTTGCTTACCTCTGTTGTATGAATGCTCTCAAAGTTGCCAATTTCAAGTCACTGAAAGTGGAGGTAGGAAGAGATTAATATAATTAGCTATTGTGAAATATTGAGCCTGCTCCAACACACCAATAGTCAAGGATGATTATACTTAGAGAGTAGGCAGAAATCAACATCTTTTCATGGAAGCAGATTGTCCAACCCAGAGATTTAATAATTAAGATACCCAAGCTATTGAAAATAGTATCCAATGAAGAATGGAGTGGGAAATTTTCAGAAAGGAAGGCATATAAAATGCCACTGTGGTGAAAGTTGAATGTAAACCCAAGTGAAGGAAAAAGAGATTTTGCAATATGTTGTTTGTAGATCAGAATAAAAGCCAGACTCTAGGAGGCTGGAAAGTGAATGGAAATTTTGGAAAGGAGGTGACAAGTACAAGTAAGCTGTTTCTGAAAGTTCAGGATGAGGAGGAAAGATTGGGATAGAGTTTGACAGAAAGGCCAAATCACTGGAAATATTTTAGGATTGTGGATTTGAACATTATTGTAGACTAAAGAGAAGAAACCATTTAGGAGAAAGAAACACAGGAAAAGGAATGTTATTAGCTGAGGAAGCAGGAAAGAGTGAAAAGGGAATGAAACTTAAAAACCTTCAGGGGCACTTAACTACTGTATTTTAATAGATATATTGTGGTAAGATCTGATATCAGTGTATTGTTTATTTATTATGGACATCTGGTCATTAGCTAACTTCTTTTCAACATGGAAGGCAATTTCTCTTTGTTCTGTGACTGCAGCCTGAACTCCTAATCCAGGTATAGACTCAGAAGTAAGGTGATAAATAAAGCTGTGCATTTCAGGCTGATGTCTCTATTTTGGGACCACAAAGTCCTTGGTAATATCAGCACGATCCAAAGCTTGAAAACTTACTAACTTATTTTTCTAAGTTAACCCAAAGTTGATCTGGCTCTGAACTTTTGACTCAGTGTCGCTGGACTCCAAATAGGGATTCACAAATAGAATGTGAGGATGCAAATTATGAAGTTTATTTCTGGCCAGAGAGTATAGAGCAATTCCTGGCTATAAGTAGGCTTCATTAAAAGTTGACTAGGCACGATGGCTCACGCCTGTAATCCCAGTATTTTGGGAGGCCAAGGCAGGCAGATCAGGAGGTTAGGAGTTGAACACCAGCCTGGCCAACATAATGAAACCCCATCTCTACTAAAAATAAAAAAATTAGCTGGGTATGCTGGTGTGCACCTTTAATCCCAGCTACTCAGGAGGCTGAGGCAGGAGAATTGCTTGAACCCGGGAGGCGGAGGTTGCAGTGAGCCGAGGTCATGCCGTGGCGCTCCAGCTCTGGGTGACAGAGCCAGACTCCGTCTTGGAATAAGTAAATAAATAAATAAATAAATAAATGGAAAGAAAAGTAGGTAGGATTCTTCAGGAGGAAATTTTACAAACCTGGAAAGATTTAAAACAAAGAGATTAATTTTTTTTAAATCAATCTTCAGAAATTTAGTAAGTTGTCCTTTATGCTATAAAAATATTTCTAATGAAAGAACTAAGACTAGACCATTAGTCTAGAAACAAGTAACCCATGGAATCATGGAAATCACTGAGGTACACTAACCAGTTATTCTTTTATATGCTCTGCTTTTCTAAATTCTTATTTGAATCATAACCCTGTATATATATGCTATTAAATGATCATTTCTATGCATTGCTATAATTTTCACCTTCATAATTCAGTTTACATTGCTTATACTGAAAGAGGCAACCTGATTTATATGTGTAATGAATGATTATTTTTAATTAAGGAGAGTGGTCTTTTGGACTTGAATGTCTGATCATCTTGCTGACATTTGCCTCCATTAGTTCAATTTATTTCTACATATATCAAACAACAACTGTGTTATTAAGCATTGTACTAAATCCTGAGATTTATATATAAGCATGAACCTTGACCTCAAGGGGCTTGTAGTCAGAGAGAGAGGGACAGATAATCTATAAATTCACAGATATTTTTGTATTCAGTATAACCTTCATAGTGCCATGATACTTGAGAGTCCAGAAGATAGAGAATTAATCTAGGAATGTGAGAGATAAAATGATAGGAGTTAGGAAAGATCTTTCCTAGCAGAAATGACATATAAACTGAGTGTTTCAGGATGAGTGGAATTTAGCTTGCATAAGAAAAGAGGATTTATTTAGGTGGATAATTCAGCATAAAAAGCTTGACCGTCTATTGAGGAAACTGTAAGAAATTCAGTACTACCACATAATAAAAGTGGTCAAAGATGAAGCTCTTGAGGCTTAAGTCATAAAGAGCCTATAGATTTTATAAGAGAAAAGTAGCTGAGTGAAGACAGTTTAGAGAGGAATAACTCAAGGATGTTTGAAGATGTGTGCGACCCCCAGACAAGAAATGTAGAAAATATAAACCATGCTATAGGAGCAAGAGTGGGCGACTGGGAAAATTCAAGAAAGTGTTTAGAGTCAAAATCAACCTTACTTGTTATATGTTGGACTGTGTAGAAAGGAAAAACTTAAGGGGTTGGAAAGGTTGTTGAAAGGGAAGAATCTGTAATGATTTAAATTTTCTGTCTTGTATATCTTAATGATTAGTGATGTCATTCACTGTCTTTGAGAATACAGCAAAGGAAGACATCTAAGGGAGTGAGCATTGTGAGATGAGTGTTCAGCAGGTTGGATTTGAGAAATGTGCAAGAGCAGGTGTTCAGTTGGGCTGCCTATAGGGGCCTAAGGTTTCGGGCATAGTTTAGGAACTAAAAATATAAATTAATGATTCAGCATGATGAAAATAATGGAAAACAATGTACTAATGACCTTTTATAGGTCAAGGTGAAAGTATATCAGCACACAAAGCAGAAAAAAATACCTGCCTTTATGACAGTTATATTTTAGAAAAAGGTTGTAATCCATGAAACTGGGTAGAATAATCTAAGGGTAGTAGAAAAAAATATTTATAGCATTAAGAAAAATATATAAATAGCATTAAGCCATTCCTGAATCTCTATAATTGAGATTGGGTAATTTATTAAAAAAGAGAGAGAAAGAGATTTAATTGGCTAAGTGTCCTGCAGCCTTTACAGGAAACATGGTGTTGACAGCTGCTCAGCTTCTGGGGAGACCTCAGGAAGCTTACAGTCATTGTGGAAGGTGAACGGGGAGTAGACATGTGACATAGTGAAAGCAGGAGTGAGAGAGAGAGTGAGGCAGAGGTGCCACATACTTTTAAACCATAAGATATTGTGTGAACTCAGAGCAAGAGCTCACCTATGGTCAAGGGGATGGCCCAAGTGATCCGTGAGAGAACTGCTCCCATGATCCAAACACCACCCACCTGGCCCCACCTCCAACACTGGGGACTACAATTCAATATGAGGTTTCCAGACTATTTCATCTATACATACACACACACACACACACACACCCCTACATATGTATGTATAATAGAACTTTCATATGTATAATACATACACATATGAAAATAGAAACCTGTACAGCATCAACATATCAGAGGTAGTTCATAAAAAAAAGCTCACAGAAGATTGGCCAGGGAGGAAGGAAAACTAGCAGCAGAAAGAATAATAATGTTTGCATTGATTAAGAGCGGTAAGAAGTCCAGGCACATAAGGCTGGAAACACGGTTAGCATTATCAATTTTCTCAGTTTCATAGTAGTGATATGGGTATAAATAGATTTCAGTGAGATGCAGCATGAATGGGAATTGTGACTATCAATATTGAATCCAGATTGCTTTTCAAGAAGCTTGGCTGAGTGGTGAAGAGAGAACGAAGGTGTTGATTTCTTGAAGAGCACAGTCTTGAGGGCAAAGTTTTTAGCAAGAGAGAGATTTTATCATATTGCAGTTTGAGAAAACTAAAGTCAGTAGAGAGAAAGCAGTTGAAAC
This sequence comes from Cheracebus regulus, assembly GCA_963574635.1. Classification (NCBI taxonomy): domain Eukaryota; kingdom Metazoa; phylum Chordata; class Mammalia; order Primates; family Pitheciidae; genus Cheracebus; species Cheracebus regulus. Next base: position 19,988 of record CAUYQU010024606.1, on the reverse strand, counting down.
AGAGACAGAAGATGACAGTCACACAACATCAAGTGCTGTGAAGAGAAGCTGCAGAAACAGTCATCCTCATGGACTGTGAAACTCCTATGAGTCAGAACTGTCGGTTAGGTGTGAAAGTTGTGGTAAGTAGAATGGGAAGAACAAGGTGCTATCAAGGACTATACCGGTTTCAAAAGACAATGACCTGGGCCTCAGAGGCGGAGACGTTTTTGTGCAAGGATAGAAGAGCAATGATTTAGAACTGGTGATAGTGAGCTAGAGGCAAGCCTTCCTCCTTACCCTTCCACTACAGAGAATATCAGGGGTGACTTCAGGGGAAGTCAGGCTTCCTTCAGGCAATGTGAATAGTAGAAGAAGCATTTGGAGGGGATAGGGAAAAGTATGTCAAAGAGTTAGGTATTTATGTGTTTGTCATCCAAAAGGCAGAGTCGTCAGATGTCAGAGAGAAGTAACCAGCTGAATGATGCATCAGTAGAAGTCGCACCAAATTTCAAGCAGTAAGGAGGAAGAAATTCAAGAGAAAGAAATTAATTGGGGTGATTTGCATATTGAAGTTAGCAACAATAGCAGGCTTCTAAGATTCAGAGTTCAACAATGTAAATAGGACATTGACATGGAGGTTGATATTTTGATGTCTCTGGCGTGAACCTAGGCTTGGCTCTGTTTGGTATTTCTAGGAGATTGGGCTTGATTTTTATCAATTCATTATAATAACATTTTATAAATTACATGGATATTATCTGTTTTCATATAAACACTAGGAAACCCTATAGGTATAGATATTATCACGTTTTTGGAAAAGTAGAAACTAAAGCCTGAAATAATATGAGATCATATAGTGAATGATAGAATTGGAAGCCAAGTCTGACTCCAGGTTTGGCTGACCTCTTTTAATGATACTGGTCTCAAATGAGTTTGAGATGGACAAGAGCTTATGAGTAGAAAATCAGTCCAAATCCCTGACTACTAATAGGAAAACAACAAGGCTTATAATTTTCATTTTCATGACACTATGCTGCATTATTCATTATGCTTATAGAGTGTCCTCATTTATACCTCAAATCACTGATGCTTCCTTATTCAGAATTACAGATAGACAGGAGTGATACAATATACAGTAAAAGTGTATGATGGTGTTCACCTGCATTTATTATATTTCATTACACAGAGGATATTCCACCTTATTGTAGACCTACTTTTCCAACATCAAATAATCCCAGAGATCCCAGTTCTTCAAGCTCAATGTCATCAAGAGGATCAGGAAGCCGACAAAGAGAACAAGCAAATGTAGGTCGAAGAAATATTGCAGAAATGCAGGTACTTGGAGGATATGAAAGAGGAGAAGATAATAATGAAGAATTAGAGGTATCTATAATTTTTTTCCCAAGTTTACCCATGTTAGACTGTAGCCATTTTATTGGTCTCAAAGTTAGAAACCTTCAGCAGTGTATAGGAATGTTTACTATTTTATCACAAACTTTTCAGTACTCTAATGGAAGCAGAACCTGAAGTTCTGAGAATTTGACAATTTTCTTGAAATGTGTTCCAAAGTTTTAAATGTTAATTGCATTTTATTTGTTTATCTAGGGTTATGTTCATTTGCAGATTTTCAGATAAGAAATATATTTGGCAAACACATTGTTAGGAAATAAGAGCTATTGATCTAGAGATACTATAGTTCATAGCATTGTAGCAGGCTATAAAAACCCAATAAGATGGCAGAGTTATATGATGTGAGTGAGCATGTTGCTGTAGTCATCAGCAGGGTAATGTGACTGGTTTGGCTAACTCTCCTTCACCTTTACACTTCTAAAAGTGTATGTCTAGTCTGTAACACTGACCTTCCCAGTTGGAGGAAACTTCTTAAGTCTTAAATTTCTTGTTAGGCTTGACAGACAGCTATACAAGATAGAATTGGCAGTAAGCCATATCATATTATAAATTCTCCCCCTATTCAAAGACTGGATTTTCTCAATTTAATAAAAGATAAGTTGAGGACAATTTTTAATAAATATATTTGATCTTATTAAATAATATATTTAATCTTTAAAAATATATTTAATAAATACGTGTCAAGTGATAACTTTTTATAATAGAAGCTGAAAATTTGTAAGCCATTATGTCTAATTGAAAGTTCTATAAAGCTCAATGTATTTTGATTTTGAGGTTTGGAACGAGAAAGACTTTCATCCTGCAAACAGTTAGAGAAGTTGTTTTTCAAGTTTTAGTTTATTTTAAAATAGAAGAAGCCTTTTGGGGGAACAAAATGTCATTACTGTTAACTCCAGTATTTAAAACCAACAAAAGCAGAGCTGTAATGTTTAGTTGGGGCTGACAGGGGTAGAGAACTCAACTCACTCTTTCTCTCTTCTCAGAGCCATGTGTGCCACCACACAACACTGAGGCACTATGCAGAACCCACTTTGGTATTTATTAAATTTTTTGTGAAGACCAAATAAAGCTGATGAGTGAATTAGTTGACATGAGCGCTTTCCAACATAGGCCAGTGAATAAATGAAAAAACACATCAAATTATAATACTAATAAATACATATAAACAAATATAAGACAATCTTCTTAAGATTTATTTTCAAATGTGACAATGATGTGTCTCTTACAGGAAACTGAAAGCTGAAGACAACCAAGAGGCTTATGAGATCTAATGTGAAAATTATCACTCAAGATGCCTCCTGTCTGATGACACATGACACCAGATAAAATGTTCAGTGCAATCAGAGTGTACAAATTGTCGTTTTTATTCCTCTTATTGGGGTATCATTTTAAAAACTTTATTGGGTTTTTATGGTTGTTGTTTCATATCTAACCCTACAAAGAGCCTTCCTATTCCCCTTGCTGTTGGAGCAAACCATTACACCTTACTTCCAGCAAGGAAAGTGCTTTGACTTCTTGCTTCCATCATCAGCTAGCAGGAGAGAACAAAACTGTTTTTTTGCATTTTGCCCCTGAGATATGGCATGGCACTGCTCATATACCAAGCTAATTTATAGCAAGATATTGATCAAATATACAAAGTTGATATTCAACCTCATGCCAAGGGCTCTCAAAGTGTAATTTTTCCATAGCCAAATGCTAATGCAAATTAAAACATATTTCATTTTAACATGCTTTTAAAATCAGTTTTTTCATACTACCCTTTGCTGGAAGAAACTAAAAATATTGCAAATGCAGAACCACAAGTAATTTGAATGGGGTAGAAACATTGTAAATATATACTCTTTGCAAACCCTGGTGGTATTTTATTTTGTCTTCATTTCAATCACTGAAGTATATTCTTATTGGAAATGTACTTTTGGATAAGTAGGGCTAAGCCAGTTGGGTCTCTGGTTGTCTAGTCATTGTCATGAGTAAGCCTAGCAAAACCTTGTTCTATTTTTCAATCAAAAAGCAACTATAAATGCGTATTACAAAAAAGTGGATGTTTTTAATGACCAATTGAGTAGGAACATCCTTGTCTTAACTGGCCTAAATTTCTTCTGGTAGTGTCAGTTCAACTTTCAGAAGTGCCACTTAAGGAAGCTTGATTTTTGTTTTTGTAATGCACTGTTTTTAATCTTTCTCTCTCTTTCCCTCTCTCTCTCTCTCTTTTTTTTTTTTTTTTTGGTTTTAAAAGCACAATCACTAAACTTTATTTGTAAACCATTGTAACTATTAACCTTTTTTGTCTTATTGAAAAAAAATTGTTGAGAAGCGTTTTTAACCTGTTTTGTTAATACTCTATGTTTGTATTTGGAATATTTGAATGATGACAGATGGTGAAGTGACGTGCATACTTTATTGTGGGCCATGAACCAGATGGTTCTTACTTTACCTGGACTTAAAGAAAAAAGAGGTTTAAGTCTGTTGTGGCCAATATTGAAACTTACACGATTCCTTAAAACCTGCAATAGAGGCATTACTTGCTTTCAATTGCCAAATGATGCCCTATGACTAGTAGGTTTCTGTGACCCTTTTTTGTCATTTTATGAATATCATTGATTTTATAATTGGTGCTATTTGAAGGGGAAAAAAAGTACATTTATTCATAGATAGGTATCAGGTCTGACCCCACTGGAAAACAAAGCCAAACAAAACTGAACCACAAAAAATAGGCTGGTGTTCACCAAAAACTAAATGTGTTCATTTAGATAATTTGAAAAAGTTCCATAGAAAGGGTGTGCAGTCCTAAGGGAACAATCCATGTGATTAATGTTTTCATTATGTTCATGTAAGAAGCCTCTTATTTTTAGCCATAATTTTGCATACTGAAAATCCAATAATCAGAAAAGTAATTTTGTCACATTATTTATTAAAAATGTTCTCAAATACATCTTTCTTTCTTGTGTTGATTTCTTTTTTCATTGTGTGCTGATCAAATTTATTCTGTTTAATCACAAAATCGTTCTGTCTTAACATTTCACCCTGTATTATCAGATGAGTGAAAATTCTTAGTTTTATGAATAACCAGGCTTTACTGTAAGCAAAAATTTTACATAACTCCTCTGAACTTAAAAACGTAAGATCAGTCAAGACCTAGAAGTTAATAATTGGATCAGAGACTAAGTCTTTAATATTAAGGGTATATTATTTTTGTTTGTATATGTGTATCTGAATTTCAGCTAATCTGTTTCTAAAATAATTGGGATTCAACTAGATAAATGTGACTTGTAAAGTTTGAGCCACCTATGTTCTGTCAGCAAGAAAATTATATAAATCCAAAATGCTTATTAGTAACTATCTGCTTTCTTGTTACAAATTCATGTAAAAATTTAATACCTATCATATAACTTTTTGCACATAATTAAAGTTAGTGTATTCAGGTATTCAGCTTTAGATGAACCATATGGGCACCATGTCTTGGAAGTTCCAAGAGCAATAGAATCTAATGAAGATTTGTTTTCCTTTCACATATATATTGCTCTTCTACCTAAATTTCGTGTTTATGAAAATTTGAAAATATGAGGCAAAACATTGAACAAAGGGGGTGTAATTTGAAATTTAATTCTATAAAAGTGAAGTAATCACCAGCATCTACTTAAAGATGGCCAGGTCCACAGGTCAAGAAGTCAGTTTCCAAAAGCTACTTCAAGGAAAACTTAGAGGAACATGTGTAATGACCTAATTTCTCTCTTTCCCTTGGTAGGTTGACTATAAATAAGTTAGTATCTCTTTATTTATACTGTGTGATAATACATACTGATTCTGTGTATCAGAGGACCTGATTTGGTCAGAGCTGTGTTTCCTTGGACATGTTACTTAACCTCCAAGTCTCAGGTACTTCACCTGTAAATTCAGTAATACCTACCTCACGGAGCTGTTGTCATGATTTAGTGCATTAATGCATATGATATGGACTCTGTAAACTCCATAAACAAGATTATTGTTATATTTATGGACTGAAATTCATTACACATGCAATCCCTACTTTTCATACCTAGTTTGTTTCTAAATATTTGCATGTAAGTCAAAGAATAAGTGTGGTACAAGGATGAGGTTGGTTTCATTTCCGGTGAGTAAAATTCACTGTGAAATTCCTAACTGTGGAATAAATTCTTGATGTTTTTGTTTGTTTTGTTGCTCTTGAATTCGAGGGCCGCACAGTGGGTGGTGTTATGATGTTTGCACACATATTTCACTATTGGCGGGTGCAGACATGTCACTTGAGTTCTCAACAAATAAACTTGGTGTTTTCTAGGGCTGCTATTCTGCCTAGTGGTAGAAAATATCATCTTAGTTCCAGATGAAGTCAAACATTTCTGGCTTTTTTTATTATTCCATATATAGTCTAGATTTTCTTCTTTCCCTTTGCACAAGATAACATCTAAATTTCAGAGGCTGTCCCCATGTGTAGAAAGTGTGGGTGGTCAGGAAGCAGGGGGCTTTTGGCATTACTATTGTCCAAGTTTCCTTAAATGATCTTCATTAGTCATATGCTCTTCTCCCAACCTCAATGCTCCTTATTACTAATTGATCTTCCCTTCTAAGTCCTTCAATATAGAGGATGTGAAGAGCAAGGAATGAGGGTTCCATAGGCTCTTCTGTGCCATGCTGGGGCTCTAAGGACTTGGGACTTCCTCAGGGTTTCACAAGATACTGCAATAGCCCCTAAACTGCTTGCTGCATTTGGACTGTGTTGTTTGAGGGAGGGGGTGAGAGCAACTTTTGCAGTTTTGCAGAAAGTAGTCTAATAAATTGCATTTTGGAGACAATCCTATTTATGTTAAAAATAATTTGGTAGGCCGGTACAGTGGCTCACGCCTGTAATCCCAGCACTTTGGGAGGCCCAGGTGGGTGGATCATGAGGTCAGGAGTTCAAAACCAGTCTGGCCAACATAGTAAAACCCCATCTTTACTAAAAATACAAAAAAATGGCCGGGTGTGGTGGTGTGCATCTGTAATCCCACCTACTCCAGAGGCTGAGGCAGGAGAATTACATGAACCTGGGAGGCGGAGGTTGCAGTGAGCCGAGATCGCGCCACTGCCCTCCAGCCTGGGCAACAGTGCAAGACTCCATCTCAAAAACAAAAACTTGTTAGCTACGCTAACAACTCAAGGATAAGTTTCACTGTACTACAGCTGAAGTTGAAGCTTACAGTCATCAGTGTCTTAGAGTCACTTTCACCCAGGTCGAAATTTTCATTGCTTTCTGTTAAAAAACTTAAGTCTGAAAGAAACAGAGAGAGAGGATGTGTCAAACTTTTATTTACCTCATTAATAAGGTAAATAACAGAAAGACAAAGAGCAGTCAGTGGCAGCTGTGGAAGAAACTTAAATATGATTGCTGAGTCAGTAAACTTTCTTTTTCCTTTCCTTTTTTTTTTTTTTTTTTTGAGACAGATTCTCACTCTGTCACCCAGGCTGAAGTGCAATGACACCATCTCAGCTCACTGCAACCCCGACCTCCAGGGAGTGATTCTCCCTGCCGCAGCCTTAGGAACAGCTGGGATTATAGGCACCAGGCACCATACCCAGCTAATTTTTAGTAGAGACAGGGTTTTGCCATGTTGGCCAGGCTAGTCTCCAACTCCTGACCTCAAGCAATCTTCCCTCCTCAGCCTCCCAAAGTGCTGGGATTACAGGCATGAGCCACCATGGCCGGCCGAGTTAATAAACTTTCTACAGGGCAATACAAACATAATAATCTTTACTAGGCAAGAGAATTGTAATATCCATCTTTTTCTGTGGGTTAAATAACCCTAACCTTCAGAACCACAGGAAGTCTGAAGTCGGCCACTTTTATCATTTGCAAATTATCTGTCAAAAATATACCTTGGTAATTTATATTCACTCAGGAGAATCAGATAAAGGTCAAACAGTGACTTACTCTTGTTCATGTTTCCCCAGAAGCAGAGCCTGCGACAAAGACTTGGATGCAGTTTATTTGGGAGGTAATCCCAGGAAGTAGGAGTGGGAGAGGAATAAAAGTAAATATATATCCTTCAAAATACGCGAAGATGCCTCTAACAGGGACTCTACCAGCTCTTCCCAGAAGCAAGCAGAATGCCTAAGAGAACTTTTCACTGAAGGACAGTAGCCCCAAACAGTCAGTCAGTACCTGTTACCCATTAGCTGCAGATTGCAAGAGGGGCAGGGGATTTCACTTGCCAGTACTAATGAACAGACCAGGTAGAAATGGAAGCCCCTGAGGCAGAAAGAAGACATGCACCTGGCAAGGTAGTGGAGATGAGAAGACGCCAAGATGAGGTAAGTCTGAGCTCAAAGGGAACTTTTGGCCATAGCAAACCTCAAAGGAATCTACTTCTGGCAGGATTATTGGAAAATGTTTTAGCATGGTAACAAAAATTAAGCAATCATTAATTTACTACTTTTCAGATATAAGATAAATGTTTCTGTGTAATGTACACATATGAAATTAGTTACAAGTATTTTAATTACTTTCACGTCGATGGAGTTTTTAACAGTTATTTCTGGTACTATTGGCGTTATATTTAATTGACATTTAACATCTTTTGAAATTTTTTACAGTATCAACATTGAAACAAAAGCAAAAAGCATGGAGAAACACCAGTGAGATGTGAATTGAATCGTTAGAGGAATAACCACAGTTAGGCATTTTCTGGCAAAGCAACAAGCTTTACAGTACCACAGAAAGTAAAATATCCCACAGTAATGCAAGTTGTGCCTTCCAACACACACATATATGCAAACACACATATACAATATTATTGAAGGCAGGTAAAATTATGAAATTCTTCAAAATAACATGAAAAAGTTTACAAGCAAAGTTGAGCATAGTGTAACTGGCTTATGTGTTTTGGAAAACTATCTTTGAGGCATTATATCAAATGTGACATTATATCAAATGATTGCTGAGTTAGTAAACTTTCTTTTTTCTTTTTTTTGGGGGCGGGGGCAGAGTCTCACTCTGTTGCCCAGACTAGCATGCAATGGAGTGATCACTGCAACCCCCGCCTCCCAGGTTCAAGTGATTCTCTCTGCCTTAGCCTTCTGAGCAGCTGGGATTACAGGATCCTGCCACCACACCTGGCTAATTGGTAGCATTTTACAGTGACTCATAAAGTTCTTAAATTCAATGAAATCTTACATTAAAAAATACTTTGGCCTGGCATGGTGGCACACACCTGTAATCCCAGTACTTTGGGAGGCTGAGGTAGACAAATCACCTGAGGTCAGGAGTTTGAGACCAGCCTGGCCAACATGATGAAAGCCAATCTTTATTAAAAATACAAAGAAATGAGTCCAGTGTGGTGGTGCATGCCTGTAATCCCAGCTTCTCAGAAGACCAAAGCAGGAGAATCACTTGAACCCGGGAGGCAGAGGTTGCAGTGAGCCAAGATGGTGCCACTGCGCTACAGCCTGGGCAACAGAGTGAGACTCCCTCTTAAAAAAAAAAAAGACAAACTTTATATGTATACAATCCCATTGCCTTAAATTGGGCTCATCATATTTACATAGATGGGGTACTGGTTAGGGGCTGAATGTTTATGTCCTCCCTGAATTCATATGTTAAAATTCTAACCCCCAATGTGGAGTGTTAGGAGGTGGGGCCTTTGGGAGGTAATTAGGTTTTGACGGTGGAGCCTTCATGAATAGGATTAGTGCCCTTATAAAAAAAAAAAAAAAAAAAAAAAAAAAAAAGACCCTAGAGAGCTCTTCTTCCTGCAATGAAATGAGGAAATGTCAGCAGTCTACAATCCGAAAGAGGGCTGTCACCAGAAGTCAGCTATGCTGGCAGTTTGGTCTTAGACTTTCAGCTTCCAAAACTACAAGAAATCAATTTATCTTGTTTACAAGCCACCCTGTCTATAGTACTTTGTTACAGAAGCTTGAACCTTCTAAGACAGGCACTTTTTAAAATTAAAATCTTTGACATAACCACTAGCTCACATATAAGTTAATCTTCCCTCTTTCAGAAATTCTCCCTCTGGGAAAAGCTCTGAGCTCTTCAACTTTGAGTAAAATAGCTTTTAATGCCTCTGGCTCAAGTTCCTTTTATAGCCTGCTCAGCTTCAGAAATTAACAAAAGTAATCTGGGCAAGTAGGGTTTCTTTCCCTGCCCTGTACCTCAGGGGTCTCCTGTACTTTGGCCTACCTTCCTTGAAACTTTTAAGTCCTCCTCTGGTGCCTCAGATGGGACTGCGAAGGCCAACACGACTGGATGCTGGAGCCTGAAGGGAGGCTAATGTAGGCCCAGGCCCCCTGCATATGGGATTGATATTTGAGGGGCTGCAGAATTCAGAATGAATACCTATGTGGTACTCCTGGGACCCTGTAGTGGGGCCTTCTGGAACCAAAAGGCTGCAATCTATTGAGATCTACTATGTGCTAGAAACTAAGATAAACTTTGGAAGTGCTCACACTGTAATGGAAGGCAGACTGTTTTAGTTTATTTTCACACTACTACGATGGAATACCTGAGGCGGGGTCATTTATAAAGGAAAGAGATTTAATTGACTCACAGTTCCGCATGGCTGGGGAGGCCTTAGGAAACTTAACAGTCATGGCAGAAGTGGAAGCAAACACATCCTTCTTCACTTGGTGGTAGGATTGAGAAGAAGGAGAACCCAGAGCAGGGAAAGGCCCCTTATAAAACCAACAGACCTCATGAGAACTCACTCACTATCAGGAGAATAGCATGAGCAACATGAGGGTAACCGCTCCCGTGATTAATTTATCTCCCACCGAATCCCTCCCATACGAGTGGGGATTATGGGAACTACAATTCAAGATAAGATTTGTGTGGAGACACAGCCAAACCATATAAAAGACATATACAACACTGTAAACTATGTAACAGAAGTATTTACACAGCAAATTGCTAGCTGATTGCTCACAATGGCAAACATTTCTTTCATAAGATAAAGTGAGGTTATGCTACCAGAATGATACTGACGTGCCTGATTTGAGATGACTTAAATTATGAACAGAGGCCTTGCAGAAGCATTTGCCCTTGCCTGGCAGCCAGGGCAGCCCTGAACATAGGGAGGGAGCATATTTTAAAACCAGTCTGGGCTGGGCGCGGTAGCTCACCCCGGTAAAGCTAACACTTTGGAAGGCTGAGGTGGGCAGATCATGAGCTCAGGAGATCAAGACCATCTTGGCTAACACAGTGAAATGTCGTCTCTACTAAAAATACAAACAATTAGCTGGGCATGATGGTGGGCACCTGTAGTCTAAGCTAATCGGGAGGCTAAGGCAGGAGAATTGCTTAAACCTGGGAGGTGGAGGTTGCAGTGAGTCAGGATTGTGCCACTGTACTCCAGCCCGAGCAACACAGCGGGTACTCTGTCTCAAACAACAAACAGTGTAATAAAAACCTGTGTTTTTATATGGAATGTTTATTTATTAATAGACCTTATATTTTCCATGATGAGGGAGTATAGGCAGTATATATTCAATATCTTACCTACCTGTTCTCTGTAGAGGTTATGCACAAGTCATCTCTAAAATGCCTCTTCTCTTGCTATATAAAAGTGAGTTTTTATGTGTATGTATCTGTGATTTTGGTGGGCAAGCCATAATAGAGTAAATGAAGTATGTGCATTCTTATACCCTTCTATGTGTTTTTGTTTTCAAACCTACAAGACAAAATTAAGCCACATGTCAGTAAGGGCTTGGAAAATGAAAGGCATTTGGAAAAGTTGCTGTGTAAAATACCACAGGAAATAAATTATGAAGAAATGGATTACTAAAAAATTTGGATATTTACTGTGTACTTGCTATGATTTCAACATATAGTCACTTTGAATTTTAGCCAAAATTGGTGTGGAATGTCTAGTCTTAATCAATTCGGATAGATGAAGAAACCAATATTTTCAAAGCCTAGAATTTTGCTGAAATTCACAATACAGAAATACAAATGGAGTGTGGATATCAATCCAGTTTCAAGTCTAGTACTCTTTCCAAAAATTAAAACTTAAAAAACAAAAAACATGTCTTCACTGCAGAAAATGATAAGCAGTTGAGTTGATGGATATGTTAATTAGCTTGATTTAATCATTCTACATTATACACATATAGCTTTATACTCCCTGAATATATATACTTATAATATCAATTTACAACAAAATTAAAAACAAACCGTCTTTCAAGTATGAGAATCAAGTTAACAAACTTCAAAACAATAACCAACTTCCATTCTTAAATTAATTATAACTGAAATGTGAAAAAAAAAGCTGTCTGTGTTGGCAATAGGGAGAGAGATATATGCTAAAGGTGCTGTTCCCAAATCTTTAAGAGCACTATCATCAATAATTAATATGTAAATTTTAAAATATTGTTTAGACTTCCAAAGACCAATTTTAAAAATAAGAAATTAGAAATAATTTCTAAGCATTTCAAATGTGTATTTGTATGCATATAAGATGTACAATCCCATATTAATACTGCAAATACTAAAGGACTTTAATAATTTGACCTAAAAGCAACTTAACCTTCCAAGTATACTTATGTTCATTTTATCGGAAAAGAACTTGAGAAATTGTTAAAGGTTATAGAACGTGGCTTCGTAAGTCAGAATTTTTAATTGCATTGCCAAACCCTGCAATCTCATTGATCCCACTTATGCCTCTCTCTATGGGAAAGTAAAATATTTTGGCAAGGTTGTAACATGTTTCTTTAAATCTTACTTTTTAAAATGAGCAAATAAATTTATAGTAATGCCTTATCATTTAAAAGTACTATGCTTGTAGCACTTTGGAGAAAAATAATTCAAGAGAACTATCAAGTTGCTTAGCTAATAATGTACCTATGCATAGGATTAGCATATATTCAGAAGTTAATATATTTATATGGATGATTTAAGATCAACAATTGTTAATTAAGCTGCACATGTTTCAAGTGTGCATAATTAAACAATCATTTTGAATAAACAGCATTCTGCTCTATACTATGGTGCCAAAAATATGACTACTGGACTATCCTAAAAAATTAGTCATACTCTGCAACATAATCAAAAGAGTTTAATTAATCTACTCATCACCTTTTTCTCATGCTCTTTACTCTGATTTCCATCTGGGCATTCATTCATTGATTCAGTAATCTACTGAGCATTCATTACATGCTAGGAGCTAAGATAAACTCTGGAAGTGCTCACAAGGAACTAAGATGAACTTTGGAAGTGCTCACAAGTAATTGGAGGCAGACATACATCACAATGTAAACAATGTAACAGAAGTATTTACACAGCAATAAAGAAGTTTGTGGAAACTCCAAACAGGAATGGAAGACATGTTGTGTCTGGATTATGAAGGCTGAAAAAGTCATCAATTAATCTATAACTTCAAAAGCTTTCCTGTCTCAAAATTGTACCCCCTTCTACTTAAAAAAGCATGTAGAATACCTTTTAAAATTAAGGTAGATTTAGATAAACCAAAAAGAGCAGTTATTGATTATGTTTGAGAAAAGTGACTTCCTTCCACTTAAAAAAGCATGTAGATTACATTGTAAAATTAAGGTAGATTTTGATGAACGAAAAAGACCAGTTATTAATTATGTTTGAGAAATGTAATTTGGATTGTTTTTATTCAATTTCCATCATTCTCCAACTAAAATAGTTTTAGAATTACACAAATCTAAATAAATCATCAATAAAAGCATAAAAGGATTACATGGTAAATATTTAAGAGGATTTGAGACTAAATCGTTTTCCTTTACATTTATCTCTTTTATATAGACTGTGTCACTAACAATGCTTCTGAGCACAGATTATAAAAGCAAAACACATAAAATCCAAGTCAGTGTAGCTAAGCAAGTTAGGGTGGGTAATTTATGGTATAAGGGACTGAAAAGTACAACAAAACAGCTCTGAGCAGACACGGTTCGGTGAGGCTCTGCCTCCACTTGTCTGTGAATCCCTTTGCTCTACTTGGCTTCCTGTGTTGCTTTCTTTCTCAAGCTGTTATCTATATGTCTGCCACAGACCATTGGTCAGTCTCAAGCCACACTCGATGATATTCAGAGGTAGAGAGACAAAAGCAACATAGTTTCTCAACTATCTCTGAAAATGCATCCCAGTCATCTGAATTGTTATGCATGCTCTTCCCAGGACTAATTCTGTGTCCAGAGAAACACCATGCAACTGTTTGGCTAAGCCTGTGTTCCCTTAGACCCATCAGGTCCTCTACTGGAATGTACTTATCTATTACTCTTGAAGTATGTGGACAGTTTGTTGAAGATAATGAATGATGGGAAAGCACCCAACAGTGATTAAAACACACACCTCCTTACTCATACATTTAGCAATTAGTCTATGCTCTATATTGAGCCTTTATACATAGTTTATGCAGTAACTTTTCAATGTCTGTATTTATTAAAATTTTGTGGATACATAGTAAGCCTATACATTTATGGGGATATTTTTAAATGGCTACAAATTTTTGACACTTCTCTCAACAAGAGGCAAGATCTATGACCTGTCCCTTTGAATCATGGTAAGATTGTGACTGCCCCAATCAATAAAGAAAGGTTATTGACTTCTGCGTTTAGGTCATTCACATTCATACAACTTCTTCTTGGTTCTTTCCACATTTGCTCTGCAGAAACTTACCCTTGGAATCCAGCTGCTATGCAGTAAAAATCCTAGCTATCAATAAAGGTCTTTTGTGAGTCCACAGCCCCAATCCAGTACAGTCTGAGTGCCTGCTATGGGAGTCTGACGATGATTCTCATCCTTAGCCATTTGAGTCACCGCAGTCTCACAACATCCCAACTGGAGCCCCAGACTTCACAGAGAGCTGTAAAGACATCCCAAGACAAGTTATCCCAGCTGTGCCTTAAATTCTCGACCTACTGAATCCATGAGCATAAAATGAATGATACTTTATGCCACTAAATTTGGAGTGGTTTGTTACACAGCAATAACCAGAACTTCTTAAATGTCTCTAGTAAATAGAAAATCTATAAACTTGGGAAAAGGAAGAAAAAGGATCTAAAAATAATGGGAGTTGCTAGGCATTTAAGCAACAGCATATGTTTTGAGACAGGATGATAATATTTTTCAAATAGGATGATGGTAAACGAAGCCCTATATTATGTGGCCAGTATGATCCTTAATGATCCAAGTAGTCCATTGTGTAGCTGTAAAGAATCTGCTGCCCTACTTCTCAGGTTTTATTTTATAAACCAGAAATGTGATGTTTCTTCCCCTAGATTGTATCTGCCAGAGAAGCTACAGGAGGTTTAGAGAGAAATCTTTAGTTCAGGGAAAAACTTTTCTGCTTCTAATCGGGGCCTAAATCACTCACTTAGATTATAACAATCAAGTAATTTCCCTTGCTTTCTCTTCTTACCTTTAATTTTTTTGTTTGTTTATTCCTTCTTGGCAACTTCACCAAAACAAGAAAAACCATCAGGAATAGAAAATATACTAATATTTAATTCCCTTATAGGAGAAATAAATGCTTAGTATAGAAAATATAAAATTAAAAACTTGTAGAGTATTTCTCTGCTGCTTTACAGTATTTCTAGAATTTTACAGTTTGCAATATATTTTCAAATACACTTTTAAATATAATATTCATCCTACCTTAAATGTATTACTTTGCATATGAGATAGTGAAGGCTCAAGGAGGCTGTAGGTCTTGCTCAAGATCACACAGTTAGGCAGGACTTACACAGTTAGGGTAGGACTCATACAAAGACAAAGGTCCATTGCTGGTTGGGTGTGGTTGCTCACGTATGCAATCCCAGCACTTTGAGAGGCCAAGGCAGGAGTATCTCTTGAGACGAGGAGTTAGAGACCAGCCTGGCAACATAGAAAAGTCCCATCTCTACAAAAAAAAAAAAAAAAAAATGAAAGAGGTGTGGTGTATTCCTGTGGTCCTGTTGTCCAAGCTACTTGCAAGACTTAGATGGGAGGATCACTTGAGCCTGAGAGATGAGAGCTGTAGTGAACCATGATCACACCATTGCACTCAGCTTCAGCAGCAGAGTGAGCCCATGTCTTGGAAAAAAAAAGTTCGTTGATATAGATTTGACTTCAAAACATTGTATACCAAACCTCTGCTTTCATCTATTTACAATTTATATGTTAATACTCTTACATTAATGTTTTATATAGACTAAAAGTAAAATTTTAATGGAGTGATGAAACGCATCACAGTGTATCACCTGAATTTACTGCATTACCAATTTAAATAACATACGTATTTTAATATCTCCCCCAATTTCCTTAAGGACCTCATCCCCTTGCAGGTATTGAATTGCTAGTCTTTCCCCACCTAAAATTATCCAGGAGTTACTGGAGATTACTAAATCCAAAGGAGATTTCCAAAGCACAAAATTCAGAGAGAGATCAGTGAACTGAAGTTGAATATTGCCACTCGTTCTTGGAATCTGGTGTCAGTGTTACAACTAGTCCTGCAGTTTTTTATGAACTTCCAGATGCGATTGCCTTCTAGGAATCTACCTAAAACATAGTACATTCTCATGTTCACTGTCAAGGAAATAGATCTTATTTTTTACTACCTTGTACGGACTTCCAGGGAACATGCTGACCTAGCAATAGCTCAGTCCCAAGAACCTCTGGTGATTTAACCAACATCTCCTGTTTAGATATCCCATTTTCTCAAGGGTCTGGTCTGCCTTTGTATTAGGCTTTTGTGTGGAGCTACTTTGGTTTACCAAAAACATCTCACTACGTTCTATCCTTCTATGTGTTTTCCGTACAACAACCAGAGGTATACTTTTCTAGTATATTTTTGGTCATCATTTCTTTCTTTCAAAGCTCTCTTGGCTTCTTGTCTCACTCACAGTAAAAAGGCAATGAAACATGAGCTCTCCTCCCTTTACTTGTATCACCTACACTTTTGGCTTCCAGTGCCATGGCTTTCTTGCTCTTCCAAGAATAAAAGTGGTAAGCGCCTACCTCTGAATATTTGCAGTTGATATTCCAAGACTGATCTACTGGAGCTATCCCCATGTCTCACTCACGTCATGCCTCTGCTTTCTAAGTAAGGTCTTCTTGACTACCCTGTACCTCACGGACCATACTCCTTTTCTTCTTTCATGCCTTTGGCATTTTCCTTGTTAGTCATCTGTTCCCCCAGGAAAAGCAAAACTCTTTCAGAATAGGAATTACTGTGTTTTCTCCACAATGCCTAGAACAAAGCCCTCAAACATAACATAGCCCCTCAAAAATACATACTGCATTTTGTGTAAGTTGAGTAGGAATGGCAACTGTACTCAGCACAGGCAATAACAAAAAGTTATTTAGGAGAAAACCCTTTATTCTTGGGCTGGTCCCTGGAGAGGGTCTTTTAAATATGCTGTGTAGAGCAAGTAGACACTGACCATCCTAACGGAAAGGTTAGGAGTCTTTTATTTCTGTGGGCCTTGAGAAAAGTTATCACTTTTCTGAAGAGATCGTAAAAGAAGAGACAGCACTTTTAAAGCCCAAACACTTTCTAGGCAGGAAATAACAGAGATTCAGCCTCCATTCCCTCAAATAAGAAGCTAGTAAGATTTATGCAAGTGGACCTTCACCCCCTCACATCCATTTTTTTTCTCATTAGACACTCAGGTTCCACGCTCTGTCATTAAAATCACTCTGCCAATTTACCCTGCATTTTCTTCATCCTTTCACTGTTCTTACTCTCATTTCCCAAACTTCCAACTCATCTTCCCTGAGGATTAAATCAAATCTTCAGCCAATGACCTTACTTTTTATTTCATTAAGAACAAAACAAAACAGAGAATCTTTCCCAAATCTTCCACCAACCACCAACATGCCCATGTTAGTACTCCCTCACTCTACTCTCAGTCCTGTTAAATTGGGTGAACTCTCCAGGCTCATTCATTTAACAGCAGCCCACAACTTGCCCATGAGAACCCATTCCCTCTTACCTACTCAAGGTCATCAACCCAGCAATTGTCCTCTTCTCTTCTTTCCATAATCATTTTTTTCCATATGAATATAAGCTGGAAAACATCTTACAACATCTTCTTCAATCTCCAAATTCTCTCTAGGGCCCCCGTCTCCTTTTACTGCCTCATTTCTCTGTTTCTCTTGTGTTTTGTGCTGTCACATATCACTTAACTATGGGGATATGTTCTGAGAAATCATCCTTAGGTGATTTCACCATTGTGTGGACATGATAGAGTGTACTTATACAAGCCTAGACAGTATAGCCAACTACATACACACCTAGGCTATATGGTATATGCATTTGGATAAATTGTTACCGCTTGTAATCGGTAGAGACAATATCAAAATGTTATCTATGAGAACAATATTTTACATGACCCTGCTTTATTTTTCTCTATAGCATTTTTCACACCTTTATATTTACTTGTTTATTGTTTGTGCACACTCACTAGAATGCAACCTCCAAGAGGCAGACAATTTGATCTATTTACTGCTGCATCTGCAATTTCTATCACATTGCCAGTAGGCATTCAACAAGTGTTGTTGAGTTCATTAGTGAAATTGCTAAAAGTGATAGTTTATCTTCCTAGTTTACGAGGTTTTCTGCAGAACACTGTTTCATGTGTATTCTTATTGATGCCACAATAATTCTATGAATTTATTACTCTTTGCTATATGTTATAAATGAGGAAAGACACTTAGAAATGTCCAAGGGCTTACATGAGTTCAGAGGAGTAGGATGTGGCAGAAGGAAGATTTGAATCAAGGCTGTGTCTACCTGGCTATCTTCTCGACTGTTACTTAAAATATGCTTTCCTTTTAAAACATAATGGTCTTCATTCTATTTATTGAGTAGGACTGCACGTTTCTTGAACCTAACATTTTTCTCTACTCAACTTTTGCAAGTAAATCATTTTGAATTTAAGTCTGAGTTTAGGCAAAAAAGACACGGTTGACTCCTGTTCTCTGTCTCTGTCTGCCTCTCTCTGTCTCGGTCTCTCTTCCTCACTCTCTGTCTCTCTGTCTCTTTATGAAAATTGGTCTTCATGTTATTGGCAATGTTTGTTAGGTTAAAAAAATTCAGACAGAGGAAAGGATTCGGCTTTTGTTTCATATGCCAACCTTTCAAAGTTACTGACAAGAAGTGCTCTAAGAAGACAGTTTGCTATGTTTTCTGTTAATGCATACTCAGTAATAAGTCTAAAACCATGGAAAAGAAAATTTGATTCTAAAATAATCTTGAGAGATAAAAGATGAAAAAGATACACAACATTATTTTATTGCCATTTTAATTTTCTTTCATTTTGGTATTCTAAAATGTTTCTGACTGTAGCCAGAATATCACAGATAATAAATGAAGTGATTGAAAGCCTAAATTATTACCAAAAAATATAGAAACTTCATAATGTAATTCACTCCTAATACCTTATTTCTTAAATATAAATTATGTTTGTATTTAAAGAGAAAATATTTTCTTCCTAACATGACTGTTTAGAGTCTGTAGCTAGGCAGACGTGAGCAGGGCAGGAAATGGCCCCTACCCCAGTCCCACCAACCAGGAATGTCAGGTGAGTATTAGGTGATGGTCAGGTGGCTGTTAAACGGTCTGTCTAAACTAATTGGTTGCAGCCACCACAGAGAAAGGCAGTCTCCCAATAGATAGAAACACGTAAAGCTGGTCATCAGCGGCATCCCAAAAAGATCTGAAGATTTGGGTGAATGGACTCAAGCATGTGCAATAAGATGCAAAATGGCTGAGTTTAATTGGTATGTGACCTTCCTCTAGGAACATTCTACTGGTAAAGGAAAAGCATCTCAAATGAGCATGTGCCTAACTTCAGTAACTTCAGTACACATACTGAGCATGTGGCCCCTTCTAAGCACAGAAAGGCCACTGTGCATACAGATAGTCCACTCCAAGGGAAGAATCAGTGGAGAAGAAATGCAAACCGCAGAATCATGCCAAGGTATAAAACCCTAAGTCAAGGGTCGGACACACGCTTGGATCTCTCGAGTTGCCAACTTGGCCCTCTTTGAAGTGCATTTTATTTCCTTTTGCTGTAAAAAATGTTTACAGCTCTAAAACTTTTTTTTTTTTTAAATTGAGACAGAGTCTTGCTTTGTCGCCAGGTTGGAGTGCAGTGGTGGGCTCACTGCAACCTCCACCTCCAGGTTCAAGTGATTCTCCTGCCTCAGCCTCCTGAGTAGCTGGGACTACAGGCACATGCCACCAGGCCTGGCTAATTTTTTGTATTTTAGTAGAGATGGGATTTCACCACGTTGACCAGAGTGGTCTCGATCTCCCTCGTGATCCACCCGCCTTGGCTTCCCAAAGTGCAGAGATTACTGGCGTCAGCCACTGCACCTGGCTGTTGTAAAATATTTTGAAAAACTCTCACTCCTGCTCTAAAGCTTGCCTCAGTCTATCACTCTGCCTTAAGTCCCTCAGACGAATTCTTTCCTCCGAGGAGGCAAGAATCCAATTACTGCAAACCCATGTGGGTTTGCTGCTGCTAACATCACTATGAAGTTTTGTAAACAGTTTAGAATTTTAGCTTCATGTATTGATTTAAAAAAAAAAAAGTTATTCCACACTTTTTAAAATAAAGGCTGACCCTTGACAGGACATGCCACTCCGAGACAT